>BQNB010054481.1:0-39521 GCA_026074375.1 Tanacetum coccineum
TTATCAAAAATAAACTTTTTCTAAAAATTAACACTAAAATTTTACTTTTATTTTTCAAAAATACTAGATTTAAAATGAAAATTAATGCAAAAAGAATTTTAATTTTTCAACTATTTTTCTATTTTTTATGATTTATCTAAGAAAAAGTAATTACTAAAGTCTATTTAAATTTCTAGAAAATACAAAATTAATTGGAAAAATATAAAAAAATGGTTTTTATAAACTGATTAAGTGCAGAAATTAAATGGATCAAAAAGCCCTAAATTTTATAAACCAATTGAACACTAAATTTAACCAATTAAAAACTAAACCCTAATTTTATTTAAACTAAAAACTAAAATATTAAATCTATTTTATTTAATAAGAAAGACAGGGTAGGAATTGCAATAAGAGAAAGTGCAGGGTAGGCGGGCGAAATAAGGACAATTTACACTAAAGAGAAAACGGATAACCCCACACTTTAGGAAAAGTACAAAACAAACCCTACGATTACAGCTTATTTAGCTTATTTAAAAAAGTGGTTTTCAGAAAAAACTTAAAACATGAAAGTTATAGAAAAGCTTATTCCTAACAACTTTAATGAAAGCACTTTCAACTTTTAACAACTCAATAAGCTAGAAAATAAGCAAATTTAAACCTGTTACAGAAACTATGTATTTAAAGGGCTTATTGGATTTTAGCTTATTCCAAGCTTATTTCTTGATGAATTTGAAAAACAAAAGATGCTATTTATAGACTAAGATGTGTACTAAAGATATTTGAAAAGAAATAAGCTAAAGTTAAACTCAAATAACAAGAAAAATGATTTTGAAAAGTGCTAATCCTTTGCTTATTTCTGAAATGAGCTTTTTCTATTAAGCTAAACTGATTATTTTTAAGCCTTAAAAGCTAAAATTCTATCAATGAGCTATTCTACATATTTTGACTTAACCTAGGTAAAAGGTTTCTACAAAACTTCACAAAGAAATGAAATATTCAAAAAGTGAATTAACCAAAACTCATTTTTGCTGATGTAAATTTTTGCTGATGCAAATGACATTGGTGCACATGACTTAGTAATCTAAGCAGGTTAAACTTCACATTTAAAACTCATGAACAAGTTAACTAAGTGCATTCATATCTGAATTAGCCTAGTGTGAATCTAAAATGCTTAATCATAACCTAAACTCTAAAGTCACTAAACTGAATAAATGCCCTGGTGCTGAGTGAGAAATTTTAAGCCCTAAACTTTGATTAAAACTTTGAACACTAACTCTAAAATCCTGCTTAAAACTTGTTATCTATGTAAGACTCAAATGTATAACCTGGATTGAGAATTCATTGTTGACTTTAGGAGTCAAAACAGCTCAATCCAAACACTACCTTATATAAACTGTCAAAAACAAAATGAACTTGAAATCTATATAAAAGCTAAAACAACCTAAACTTTTTATCTTTTTAGCTACTCAACCTAGACTAAACCTAGTTAAGCTATTTGAACATTTTAACCTAGAGCTTATTAATCAAAATAAGCTAGTTACTCTTATAGCTTTTGACTAACTTTTATGACAGAACTTGAAAAGTAAAGTTTAAATGAATTAAAACTAAAACAGATTAAGACACTTTTAACTATGAGCTAACTAAACTCAATGAAACATGATTAAGCTATAGCTTCCAAATGATTAAGCTAAAATGAATTAAGCTTTTAAATGCAAAATTTGAAGTTTAGGAAAGTGAAACCTGACTTTTTGGAGTCTCAGAACTAGAGGTCACTCTTGTAGAGTGAGTGACCTCAAATCATAAACCTAAGTGGCTTCCAAAGCCTCTAAACCTTAATAAGCTTGATTTGAGCTTATTGTCCTTTGTACTTCCAAATTGAGCTCAAAACTATTCAAGTGTCCATGATTTGAATGCAAATTGATAAAGGTAAGTAAATGACTAGCTTAAGACAGAATTTTAACTAAATTTTAGCTTGTGAACAGTAATAAGCTCAATTGAGCTTATTAAGAGCTTATTGATTGAAAACGACTTCAAATTGAAATCAAATGAAAAGAACACTTGTAAACTGAATTGATATTGCTAAAATGATTAAGTACAAGATTAGAAAAGAAGAGTACAAGAGCTTTAAAGCTATTTAAAAGACTTGAAAGAAAATTGCTTAATATTGAAGAAAATTATAAAACTGAAAATTAAAGTAAAAACAACAACAACAAAATGATGCCTAACACTCCTATTTATAGAGGATAGAAGAGGAGAGGTGAAAGATTTTCAAGCTGTTGATGTTTGTGACATGTTTGCACCAATTGTGAGCCGCCACGTGTATTTAAGAAAGAATTAGTCCAATAGGATGATGCCACATAGGATTAGTGAGGTGGAGGAGGGTTAATACGAGGTTACATTGATGTAGAGGGGCGGGGGAAGGTGTTTTTGGAGAGATGGGTTTGTGGGGGAAATTGGCGGGAAAAACAGTTGGAGGCTGTTGGGCGGTTGCAATAAAGCCGGGGATTATTTGAAAACTTTGAGATATTGGCAGATCTAGTCCTTGTGAATGCCCCGCCTTTTTCTTAGTTATAAGAAAGTTTCAAAACAACACTTTTGGCCCTTGTGTATTTCTTTCTCTTTTCTTCTTTAATAAACATTTTTTTCTCTTTTGCAATTTGGCCCCTTAAACTTCAAAACTTCCAAGTAAGCTTTTGAAACTTTGCACTCTTGTCATTCTTGGCCCTTTGACTTTTAATTGGGTCTTTGACTGCCTTTAATTTCTTTCTTTGACTGAGTTTGACTGTGTCGGGCTGATCCGGCTGCGATTTCTGGCTGATTTCTTTGTCTTGCTCTTGACTCTTTGTCTTTTTCCCGTTTCTTGTCGGTTTTTAATCGTTTTTGCTTCTTTTTTGCCTTTTCAATCCTTTCCTGCACAATTGGACACAAAAGCACACATTTTCTATTCTTTTGGCATTTAATTGGCTTTTATTTGGCAAAATCCCGGGTAAATTAGTATACAATTAAGCAAATATCAAAATTCCCCAAACTAAAGGATTGCCGTGTCCTCACGCAATGTTATGAAGTGTACACTTTGTAAACTAAGAAGTTCCCAAAATGCCCTTGTTTAGAACCTTTTATGAATCTTACCTGTTAAAATCAACTGTCACTTTTTCTCTCATCAATTAAATTCCATGAAAACACGTTAATGGGCTAATCATAATGCAACTTGCAACTTTTAGGCTCAGCGTAATAGGCTACTATACTCCCGATTAATAGAGCACAAAGAGGAAAAATTCGTCATCCTTGACTTTCACTAGACTAAAGACTAAGCTAATAAACAAGATCATTGTCAATATCAGTCCAAAGGATTTAAGCCTCTTATACTTACAACTTGTGCGAACTTTTCACTCCCGGAAATAAATTAAAATGATAAGTATTGTGCACTCTTTTTAACTTCAACCATAGACAATTTATCTTCATAGTTGAAATTCACTAAGCTTTACAAATAAGCCTTGTGAGCTCAAGTGTTAATAACAAGATAAAAATCTCGACTCAAAGCTAAAAAGAGATTCGGAAACAAAACTTATAACATGATTGAGAAAATGAAATCTTAAACACATTCTTTTTCTATCTCCCATTTACTCTATAAATCTTTGTCTTTCTTTTGCAATAGCGAATGTTGTTCTTAGTTCAACCCCTCACTTAGGCTTTCTCCAAATAGGATATCGCAACAACAACCGTGTTCTAGTTTCGAACCCCCACTACTCGCTGCTAACGTTTGTGGTTTATCGCGACAACACCTTTTTCCTTACAAAGCCTAGAACCAAAGTCCCGTAGTTGCAATCAACACTACCCCTAGGCCGCGCTCCCTAGTGATGAATGCCTACGAACCTTGATTCCTCAGCGTACCATAGTTTTACAATCCTTAGTTGCTGACCCCATCCATAGGTAGCTTTCACTCAACATGGATACGCCAACGATTAAAAAACTACTCTACAAGACTTTCTATGGTTTATCATATTTTTTTCGAATGCTTCTGGCACGCAAAATAATGCTTTTGCATTAGAAATGCTTCATTGGCATTCTTTTATATTACTTTTTGATGAATGGAAAATCTTTCATTTTAGAAAAGCAACTTATAATTTGAAACCAAAATCTTACTTACATTTAAAATGAAATACTTTTTCAAAATGTAAGACTTTTCTAAAGACATGGTTGACTCTTAGCTAAGTTAAAAAGAGCACGTATGATTAAGTGTGTTAAGAGCTTATGGGAGTAAACAAACACAAATTCTCATCATATAAGCTTAGGTTATCCCAAATAAACCTTGCTAACAAATACACTTATATTAACTACATCATTTCTTGTTTCTTCACATTTTAAAATCCAAAGCAAATAGGATTTGTGAAGCTTGGCCTACAAAAGTAGGTTAAAGAAAACTACTAGGGCATTTTTCATCACACGAGCGTCCAAGTCAAAATTAACTCCTAATTTCTCCCAACGCTACCGAAAAGAGGTGTTATTTTCACAACTAAAGCATCCTTTTTGAGCTTTTCTTGAGAACGCAAACAATTTAACAATTTCTCACTTTTTTTCAAAAAGGCAATATAAGAGAACCCGACGGCTCTGTACTGCTGCGCCCTCGAGTAACTAGCCCAAGACCGAGGTAAATGTTCATTTTTTTTAATTATTTTTTTCGGTCTTATATTTTTTCCAATCAAAAAAGATCAACAAGGATTGCGTGAAGTGCAAGTCAATATCGAAGATATCCTTCCCAAAGCTAGAAGATTGACAAACTTGTCCTCAAGTTTAAAAAATAAGGGTCAAAAGTACATCTTTACAAAAATTCAATGGTCTTAGCCAAAAGAAACAGAATGAGTTAGTTCGATAAAGACTCTCATCTGGATAAGAGATTTCTTATCTCACTGAAGAGGAAGATTGGAGACCATCGATGGAAATTGTAGGAAGTTGCTTTTGTCCTATCCACAAATATTTGAATCCCATGAAGCATCCAAAATCCGGAAACACCTAGACAAAACCATCACAAACAACATCAAGAGAAGAAAAAGAACAAGCTTCCTCTCTTCTTTAACATTGTTTAGCATCTCAAAAGACATCTCCTTCAACGGCTTAGTTTTTTTGTTAACCGAGTACAAGCTATACTCGCCCCCACGAATTAAATGTTGTCCTTGGGTAGCAAAGAAAAAATAAAAATGAAAATGAAAATAAAAGGATAAAAGAGATAAGACAGGGGGTGCCTCCCACGAAGCGCTTTGTATTATTATAGAGTCCCCTTACGCTGATCTTCCCCAAACTATGTTTCATTTTCATGGTGGAGTAATAGCAATAGTGTATAAAATCTAAAAGGTAACAACCTCCCCAAACAAAGGAATAAAAGATATAATCAAAAACATTTTTGATTCCGTTTCAACAAACTTTTAAAGAAGATTCATTCAAAGATAAAAATGTGACGCGCGAAATGCTTGGTAACATGAAAGTCCATTACGGGTGGGTGGAGAGGGTCAAAAACATCAAGAGTCAAAAGAGTTTTGAATGGTGCTAACTCTTTTGAACTCTTGTCCTGAAAAGCATCATTCTCAAAATGAGAAATCCCCGGATTAAAAATTTTATCTTCACTCCCCGTGGAGTAAGATGCGGGTAAAACCTCAGGATAGGTGACAAATGGTAAAAATGATCGAATAGTAAATGTGAAGGAAATCTTCACTTCTGTCAACTATTTAGGATGAGAATCAACATTTTCACCTTCTATACCCCCTAAAAAAGCGCAATTAAACTAATAAAACAAGAACACATAGGACGTTTAAAAGAAGCAACAGCAATTGTAAAAAAAAAATATGAAGAAGACATAGAATCACAAGATTCAACATCATTAAGCACATCAAAATCCATTCGTCATGTGGCCAATAACGGGGCTCAAAATCCAAAGCACTCATAACAACGCGGTGATCCGGATTATCAACCAATTAAGTTATATGACTATTTTCAGGAAGGTAAAAGAATCAATTGATGAGCATTTCTTTCAAGAAAACAAAACTCTCTCCGTATCCGAGTCATAATCATCGCTCTCATCGTGCGCCCAGGTTTAGGCATTGATCATACGGGAAGTAAAAATAAATCCGCTCTCCTCTATAAGAGAGTCACTAATCCTCAAACATGGATAGGATAATAAGAGAGAGACACGATAATTTCTGTATCAACATTTTCAATATTTCTTTCGGAAGTCGAGGAAAAGAAAATTCATCAAAAATAGAATCGGTCTTTGTAGAATCAATCGGAGAATCACGATTTAGAAGAGATTCTAAAAGATCAGATTCGGCATTAAAGCACGGTTCATCAATTCCCGGTGGAATTAGAATAGTTTCGTCTAAATCCTTTCTAGAAAGAGAATAACTTTCATTTGTAATGATTTCATCGTCAAATATCATAAAGAGGATTGGAGAAAGAATTAAATTCATCCTTTTGAATTTCCTCTTCCGAATACTGACTCTCACACTACAAAATTTCGTTACAGAATTCGAAAAAGAGGATTAGAGAAAATCCGTAAAAATCAGAGAAGATTTCCATCACGACAGGCAAATCACAATCCGTCCTCGCAGTCGGTATCATCGTTATCGACACAAACTTCAACGATTTCTGGCAAAATCGGAGCGAGATGATCAAGTCTACTCGTGGACTTTTCGTAATAGGAATCATCGATGTTGAACAAATTACACTCCCCCAAACTAAAGTCATCGGACTCACTTGGGTTTGAAACAAGGGTCTCAACACTAATCGTATATCTCACGTTTCTGGAATAGTGTTTCAATATTGCCCGTACTCCCATTATGAGTGAATCTTCTAGGCTCTAACGTTTTGCGAAACGGGAGTGTGCGAATCGTATTCGGATGAACCGCATAAAATCCCAAATTATCGTCATCATCGTCATCACAAGTAACAGAAAGCATGTAACGACAGGCAGCAGCATACTTTTCATCTTCGTAAGCTTTCTCCTTTTTTCGAACTTCACTTCCCCATATATTAAAATCTTGCTTAAGTTTTTGAATTCTAATTTCACAATCTCTCTCGTATTCCTTATCAATCTCCTCTCCATCAGCATCTTTATAACCCAAAACATTTTTATTATCCCTTAATCTCTCCTATCGACCAAGTTGTTGTGCATGCATCATTTTTTCCTCGATACTCATTCACTCTATTTTACTTACTTACACGCATCTTTCGGGATTTGGTTAGGAATTGTTCGTGCTTTGAGTTTGAATTTCCATAAGGATTATGAGCAAATCCACGAAGAAGACTTTGCGCATCTCAATCTTGCAAACTTACTCAGGTGGAAGTTTAGCTCTTCTTCCACAAATTGAACTGCTTATAATTTTCCAAAGAATTTCTCCGTCCCTTAAGCAATAACTTTGAGCGCTTTTCATTATGATATAGTGATCATACTTCATCAAGAAGCTTTGCATAGACTTTTCTCTAGTAAGATCCGATGAGCATGTAGCACTTGCCATACTTTGCTTACCGGAGGAGTCTGGCGTAAACATCGGAAAACGTGGAGGTGAAATTGGTCGAAAACCGAAGAATAAAATACTCTGGGATCATCGGTTGACATTTGTTAAGTCTCATGAGGACACCCCACAATTTTCACAACAAAAATAATGTTTGGAAGAAGTTTTGTGAATCGTGTGAGAGAATAATCAAAATTTTTTCGATATAGCACGGCTCTGGCTCAGAAATGATCGATCTTTTGGTGGACAATTGTAACCGGGAAGTGAAGCAACCTTTTCCACAAAATTCCACAAAATAGCATTTTGACAAAAATTCCCATTTAAGAATCACACGCACTCAATCATAAACAACAACTTAATGAATCCGATTTGTGGAGGATCTTGTATATATATATCACACCAGGGGTTCTTGATCAACAACGCTTGGCTCTCGAAGAGCATTAACAACGTTGGTATTGTCATTGGATGACTCGGAAGTATTTTGAAAGTTTTGGAAAATTCCATTATCAACACAATGTGTAAACAAAAAAATGAAAAATTGATGTCAGCATTTGTAGTAGAGCCAGATTCGATTGTGTGAGTGTGGACGTATACTGTTAGACTCTTAGAGGTTGCTGAAGGGAAGGTTGACAAAGAAATTTGGGGTGTTCTGTCAAATTGGTATGCATCAACATGGCATTTCTCACTGCGATATCTTCAAATTCATACGTATAAAGTACATCCAGAAAAAACAGACCATCGACCTGGGTTACAACAAAACCGCACAATGCTGAAAAGCGTTCGGTACACAGGACCCATGATTTGACGTTCTTCTAAGATGAGATCCTCAATCGACAAACAATACTTAGATGAGTTCACCAATCTTCTCCCAGTTGCACACGGTACTTATGTCTGAAATAACGGGATTTTAACATTAAGCTCCAGCAAGAATTAAACGTTATAGAGGATAAAGAAAATGAGAATTAAACGAATCAGAGGAATAAGAAGAATATTTTTAGCTTTTCCGAATAATACATAAAAGAATTTGAGATTGAGAAGATTTTTTTTTGGAGGGAATTAAAATTTTTTAGTACATTTATTAAAGAATGGAAGCGACAAAAATATTTTTTTGCGGTAATCGTTATTACCAGCTTCACGATAGAGTCTCTAAGAGTACGCACAATGAGCGGAAAAGCTTAGCGACCGCAAATGACTACTTAGAGAATAGCTACTCACTTTCCCCTGAAACCACCTTGTAGTTTGTAAACTTTAAAGGTCCGTCGTACCTCGCAAGGACTTTCACTATTTGTTTGTGTTGCTTTAATTGAATGGACTTTAAGATGGGATACCCTCGTATCCAAATGTTTATTAACAATATTTTTACACAAATTCGATAGGAATCGAATTAATGAACTTTTTATATTTTTGAAAAATATAGCAAAATAACTTCCAAAGGAAGGATCTTCAAAACTCTACTTCGACGAATACTCTTCAACAATCGTTCACGAATTCCCCGGCAGCGGCGCCAAAATTTGGTTTGTAGTCAAATTTATATACCAATAGTAATAAATCTCGTAAGAATTCTTTCCAAAATACTTCTCAACCAAGAGAAATATAAAGGTAGAAATCTCACAAAATAAAACACAATTTGTATATTTTTATCCGGGAAGTACTTATCCTCGGGTCGTGTCCCAACGAAATCGTGAATTGAGAATTTAGGAATAATTCGGATTCGAGTTTAGAATAGTAAAGGATATTTGATTTGTTGATTATACTACAAATGTAATAGCAAGAATTGAAAAACAATTAACTAGCACGAAAATTAAATGCACAAATCGTATTAAACGCGAGCTAAAACTGAAATTTAAAAACTAAGGCACGACTTTAAACAAATTTTATACCTAAAAATCAAAAATTTAAAATGAAAATTTTAGGAAAAAAATTAAATATTTTATGATTTTTGCATTTTTATGATTTTCTAAGATTTAATGATTTGATCAAAAATAAACTTTTTCTAAAAATAACACCTAAAAAATTTTTCTTTTATTTATCAAAAAATACTAGATTTAAAATGAAAAATTAATGCTAAAAGAATTTTAATTTTCAACAATTTATCTATTTTTATGAATTATCTAAAAAAAGGAATTACTAAATTCTATTTAATCCTAGAAAATAACAAATTTAATGAGAAAAATATAGAAAAATGGTTTTTAGAAACTGATTAAGTGCAGAAATTTAATATAACAAAAAGCCCCAATTTTTATTAACTAATTGACACTTAATTTGACCAATTAAAAACTAAACCCTAAATTTATAAAACTAAAAACTAAAATATTAGACTAATTTAATTTCTAATAAAAGACATGTAGAAAATGTAAGGTAAAGAAACTAAAGGGTAGGCGGGCGAACTTTCTGTTAAATTACGACTATAAATAGAAAAACTGGCAACCTTGAAACTATACAAAGAATTACAAACAACCCTACGCTAATATTGCTTATTTTTGCTTATTAAAAAAAATGAAGAATTCAGAACAAAACTTAAAACTACAAAGTTACTCAACAGCTTATTCTTAACAACTTTAATAAAGACAACTCTAGACTTTTACAAGAAAATAAGCCTAGAAAATAAGCAAGAAAATGCTGTTACAGAAAGTGCCTATTTTCTAAGCTCTTTTTAGATTTTTGCTTATTGAGAGCATAAAAACTTGATGAAAGCTAAAACTAAAAGAGGCTTATTCTAGATTAAGATGTGTATTAAAGGAATCTAAACTAATAATAACCTGTGTTTAACAAATTTAGAAAGAAAATGAAGATGAAAAATGCAAAGTTTCTATTAGACTAATTTTGAACTTTTTTCACTTAAGCTAAAAAGCTTAATTTTGAACTTTAAGTGCTGATATATTGGAAATAAGCCAACCTAATTATCTAAAATCTACCTAGGTATAAGGATATTTCAAAGTTTTCATGGAAATAGAAAGATTTCAAAAAGTAAAATGAAAGAAATCTATGCTGATATGCTGTGCTTGCTGGTGCAATTGGCAGCTGGTGCAAATGGTATAACACTGAAATGCAGTCTTAAAATTTGGATCTATTATGATCCTAAGTGAGCTCTAAACAAACTTTAACTCTAAGATGCTTTTAAAAACTTAAAATCTAAGACCTACACAGTTTTAAAATGTGCCCTGGTGCTGATATGCTTTTTAACTCCCAAACTTTTTAAATTCTAAACTCTAACTTTTAAAAACTGTTTAAAATTTTGTTGTAAAAGCTAACTCAACTAAATGAAAAGTTTTGATAGAGTGTAGTTGACTTTAAGAGTCAAACCATGCTTAAACCAAACACACCTTAAGATTTGCTGTCAACATAAAATTGAGTTTAAAGTCTATATTAAAACTAAAACAACCTAAAACTTTAAGCTACTCTATTGAGCTTGGATTTCACTTAGAGCTGATTAAGCTATGAAAAGCCTAGCTATTACTAGAACATAAGCTACAGTTTATCTCTTGATCCTATAAAGCATATTGTGGATTACCCTGCACTCAAAATAAGAGAATTAGTTTCTCTTGGGGACCCAAGCCATCACTGACTTGAGTTTGCCTTGAGGATCAACATAGTCAAATCTTTTAGGCATGTATGATCCACTGTCTTTGGAGATATGGTCAATTACTTTTCTTGTTGGTCTCCAAATCCAGCATGCTGAGGACTTAATAGCATTTTCCTTATGTCCCTGAACATCACTAACTACTGCTTTTGTCCCAGCAGTAGTTACATTGTTTACCTTAGCAGTATTAACTTTTTCTTTAAAATCACTATTTTTAGGTGCTGTTCTTTGATAAATAGTCCTCTTAACTAATGAACGTGACTTATGAAAAACATTTGAACTTGGTTTTGCACCATTCACAGTTGGTCTATATGTAGCAGTATTAACATATCTGGCAGTACTATTTGATATTGCTGCTCTTGAGGAGCTTTGCTTAGCAGTATTAACTGGTACATTACCAGACTTTGTTAAGACTGCAGTTGGAACAAAATTTCTTTTAGGATGTGGGTGAGTTAATTTATTTTGGCGATTCACCCTCTGAAAATTGTTCCATACTGGTCTAACTTCCCTTTAACCAGTAACCCTTCCCATATTATTCAACATAGATTTTCCAACCATTTTATTCTTATCAAAGTTACAGTCCTTAATTAAATGGTTAAGACTTCTACATACAAAACAAGCTTTCTTATTGAACTTAAAACCATCCTCTAGTTTCTGAGTCATTAGTCCATTCCAATTTCTTTTATCAACCCTAGGACTCTGACTTTTCCTAAGGTTTTCAGCTTGCCTATTTGTGTGTTGTTCAATAACAGATTTCCTATTAATTTTATCTGATTTAACAAAATTCATTTTAGCATAACTAAGTTTATTCTGTTCAAATGAAGGTCTAATCACACAATCATCATCACTATCAGACTCCCACTCATCAATGATAGGAGCACTAGGCATAACATCTTTAGGTTGTTCCAATTCATCCTTACTAGACTTAGATGCGGTTGATTCATTCCTAGGCACACTAGTGATAGTTTCACTCACATTAGTCTTATAGACATAATCATCTAATCCAGCAAAGGACAAGTCAGGTCTTGAGGGCATGTAGTTCCAAGTGTAGAGAGGGAGAACTGCATGATATCCCTCAACCTTCTTAAACCTATCATTTACTTGATTATTTTCCTCTTCAATCTCATTCACAGAACTATCAGATGCACTTTCAAACACTTCACTATTATTCTTATAAATATCATGCAGTTCATTCTTAGTCATTTGACTGTCAAAACCAATACCAGTCTTGTTATTAACACTTATTTGACTGTTTAATAGATCAGTTAGATTCTTAGATGATGTTTCAAACTTTTCTAATATGAGTTTCAAATCCTTGCTAACTGATTTTTGAGCTCTGTAATAGAATTATCTCTTACCTTAACATCATATTTCAAAAATGCTATATCTTCCTCATAAATAGCTTCATTTTTTTTATGAACAACAATTCTAGCTTCTAATGATTCTAAGCCTAATTGATAACCTATAATTTCTAGGTTAGATTTTTTAAGCTGCTCTTTCTGTTTATCAAAGTGTTCTTTTAAAGACTCATAGGATTTTAAGTAAGCTTTGGAGCAAGTGGATACCTTAGAGTCTGAACTTGATGAACTGGATGAACCTGAAGATAAACGGGCCATTGGAGCAAAGTCTATAGGTCCTTCTTCAACCTGAAAGCTCCAATCATAACCACCTATCCCATCTTGAACAACCAAGGCATTTGCAGGAGTCTCTACTGGTACAATTCTTTTTGGAACATCTCCATTTCTATTCCCCTGATTCCTTGGTGCCCTGTATTCTCTAGCAAAGTGACCTCTCCTATGACAGTTGTAACATTCAACCCTTGTCATATTAAAGCCAACAGTTTCTTTGCCATTGAAGTTCAGATTCTTTCCTATCTTCTTTAAGAATCTCTTCACTCTCATGGTAAGCATGGCCACCTGCCATTTGAGATTCATTTCTTCAAGATCATAAGTATCAATCTGCTCCAGGTCTTCATTGTCTAATTGTTGACTATTAGATTGATTGACAAAGAAGGAAAACATGACATCATCAGCATAGGATGAAGAAAAAGCTTGTCCCTGTGAGTTAGCAGTAGAAACTTCATGAGCAGTATTAATTGCTTCATTAGTACTGCTAGTGTTTTCTAAAGATACAAAAGCCACATTCTAAGAGTTTGAGCTTGAGCTTGATAGGCTTTTAATATCAGCTTCATACACCTTCAAGTTGTTGTACAAGTCATCCATGCTTATTGTGTCTAGATCAGACTTGTTTCTCATGATCAAGGCAATATTGTTCCAAGCTAATACTTCTTAGTAACTTAAGATTTGCATCTTCGTGGGAGATAACTTCACCATGAATTTCTAATTGGCTGATGAGTTTCTAAAACCTATCATAGGTTTTATCCAGTCCTTTAGATCTTGATGTAGTAAAATTCTCATATTGCTGCTTTAGAATGGTTTTCTGCATTTTCTTTGATTCTTTGTTGCCTCCAAACCTGGTCTTGATAGATTCTTATAAGGTCTTTGCATCCTTGATTCTATGAAACTTCAATAGGTGCTCATCAAGAATGGCCAACAACAAAGTGCTTTTTGCTTTCAATTCATTCTTTCTTGCTAGCTGTTGTTCATCAGTTTTGGGAGGAATGGGACCTTCAGTACTAACTGATGCAATAGCAGGTGCATCACCATTCATAATAACCTCCCAAAGAGCATAATCAGTATGAGTAAGATATTGCTCCATTCTGATGCTCCATAGATCATAATCTCTAGTTTTGAGTACTAGAAGTTTTAGTGCAAACACTGTTTGGGTAGTTTCTGACTGTGATTCCATCTTCTCTTTGATTATGAGATCTTATGTAGATGTAGTGTTCTTCTTATTCAAAGTTTGTCAACAAGCTCTGATACCACTTTTTGATCCCTTCTTAACAGATCTTACTTAGCTTGTTAAAGCTTAGTTATATTGGATAGATCCAAGACAACTATAGTAGAAACTAAGATTGAGAATATCACAAACTATGCGGAATCTAGTTTGCAAATACTAATAAGAACAATGAAACAGTAAAACAAAATCTTTGCTAAACTTTCAATATATTGAATACTATTTTGAATTACAAATTAGCTATGAATACTAACTATGATTGCTATGCAATCTATAAATACTACTATGAAAAACTAATGTGAAAACTGATATCTAGATCTATGCCTTAGGGTTCCTTTTATACACCAAGGAAACCCTAATGGGCTTACAAAACGCATCAAGTGATCAATGCATATCTATTCCTAATATATCTTATGCATATCACTTTAGCAGTACTAACTATTTATACCAACAGTACTAACTACATAACTAACAATACTAATTAAACTGTTAGTACTAACACTTTGTACTGGCAGCACTAACTATTACATTAGCAGTACTAATGACTTAAACTATTTCTTCTAATCTTCAGCAGTAGTAGTTTCTTCAATCAGCAGTATTAACTTGAGACGCCTTTATTCCCAAAAATGTCACACTTGCCAGTGTACCCGAGATCCTTGATAAATGGAACCATTTCTTCATCGAAAGGAGGTTCAACAAAATCTTGGTTAGGGAGTCTGGGACAGATCTGAAGGATCTCACAAAATACATCAGTGTCAATTCAGAATTTTTGCTTATCCAGCTTTAATCGGTATGCATCTGTATCTTTGATCTTCTTGATGGTGTTTCAGAATTGATGTATATATATTTCAGGAACTTCAGCAGTGATCATGAAAGCAGGATATCATAGAGAGAGTTTAAGAACATCCAGAGTGGCCTGATATGTGGGTTCTCTTTGTGGCTTGCTGAACTCAATTCTTATGTTGCATTTTTTAATCTTAAGTCGTTTCTTGATAGCAACCAAAGCATTATCAAGAGCAACTTGTTGACAACTATGATTAACAACTTTGATTCATGGGGATAGACTCTAGGAAGCAATTTATGATTATAAGCTATACAGACTTAACATATTTTATCAGGCATTCATTAATATAAAGGGATGAAGGTCAATGAACAGAAAGTCAACTGATAGGGTCAGCAGACTAACTATTAGTCAAACATCGCCAATTTTTTAACTTACATATGATATAAAGAAGAATTAATCTAAACTAAGTCATCTTAGAGAAACCTTTTAGGAATAAATCACCCCATATAATTTCATGTATAAATCGCCCCCTTAAGAAATATGTATAAATCGCCCCTATAGGAAATGTGTATAAATCGCCCCCTACAGAAATATGTATAAATCGCCCCCTATAGGAAATGTGTATAAATCGCCCCTTATAGAGAAACGTATAAATCGGCCCCTATAGAGAAACGTATAAATCGCCTCTTATAGTGACATGTATAAATCACCCCTATTATAGAATGTATAAATCGCCCCCTTATCTTAGTCACATATAAATCGCCTCTTAAAATTCATTTTAACATAAATTTCAAATTTCGGCAATTTAAGTACTCCAAACATGAAGACAATCATACATTAACAACACATGAATCATTTGAAACACAAATTAGCCACAAAATACCACTTATGGTACAAAGACGAGTGTAATGACTTATTTTTACCAAGATGACAAGTTTTAATGTTTTCACATGGATATTCTTTACTCTAATGCATTCAAGAATGTATTCTAACACTTCCTAACCACAAACCCTCTAACATCTAATACATTCTTCCCTAAAACCCAAATTTTCGAACATAAAATCAAGAATAAAACAATCCTATGTTAACCCCATTCATAACTGTTATAACCAAGTGTTTTACAACCCTTACCAATCAAAACCCCTAAATCAATTTAGGATTTAGACCACTTTTAATTTTGACAAACCCTAAACCAATTTTTAGAGATTTCGAGTAAAAATTTGTGTTTGAACCTAATTGCTTTTGAATATTAGTTGTTTATATTAAAAGGAACAAATATGAGTATGTTTGTTTTGTGTAAGTGAGAGTGACGGGGTGGGTGGGGGTGTTTGTGTTTGAAACTTTGGGTTTTTGACACAAATGCCCCCTAGTATATATCCTTTTGCATTTTCCTTAATAACTTCTTTAAGCCATAATCTAGTTTTGACAATTAGCACATATAGTCCTTAAAAATTTATTAACTAAGACTAAGTCGTAAATTTTGCTATTAAGACCCTAAAGGCATAAACACATAACATATTAAGCACAACAAAGTTAAAATTAATTAACCTCCCCATAAATCTTAGTCCGTTATTGTTTAAAAACCTTTTACCATTTATTACTTGATGATTTTGAAGAATAAATTTTAACATTTTCTCCCCTTCAAACAATGACCCGTTTTCTATTTAAAGAGCTGTAGTCGTTGTTTGAGTGGTCAAATATCTTGAAAAATCATTTTCTGATGAAATACTGAGATGATTACTTTGTTTCAAAAATCAACACCATAAAATAAGACTTCTCTTATTTTGACAAAGAAATGCACTGACACGTACATTAATTTGTATATAGGAAGAACGGGTTATGTTGCAAAGTAAACATAAGCATTTGAATAAATATGAAGTAATTCATTCCCGAGAAAAAATAATTTCCCGTTGTTAGGTCAAGTTTTCTTTTTGCCGAAATACTTGCCTTTAAATTGAAGACCGGGTTGCTATCGGAAATAATAGCAAGCCATATGATATGTTTTAAAACATTTTGAACTTCTGCTCGAACTTCATTTATAGCCATGTATCATTATTGAATGACATTTCTAAGGCCGTAAATGTTATCGATTTTCAGAAGACATGTCATGAAAATCTATTTTTGTATTTTTCTAATTTTTTAATTTTGTATTTTATTTTCTTGTATTATATTTTTATATTTTCTTTTTGAAAAATTTATATAAAATGAAAAATCTTTTTGGGTTTTTATATTTTCTTATATAAATATAATACACAAGATATACCACGACTTGCCACCATTACTCATTCTCTTCCTCTGTCAGACGTTGTAGCATTTTCGGAGACATACTACTCATACCAAGCTTTTCGATCAAGAAGTTGAATCTTTTTCGTGGCAAGGGTTTAGTGAAGATGTCAGCCAGTTGATATTCAGTCCGAACAAAGTATAGTTCCACTATTCCATTCTCTACTTGCTCCTTTATAAAATGGTAGCGTACATCAATGTGCTTGGCTCTTGAGTGTTAAACGTTGTTGCATCATAGAGCAATCACACTTTTGTTGTCGCAGTACAGATGAATCTTATTGAATGTAAACCCATAGTTTGTTAGCTGTGATCGCATCCATAGGATTTGAGCACAACACCTAGATAAGAAAATATATTCAGCCTCTATACTCAAGATCGCAGTGCTCTTTTGCTTCTTGGAAGACCAGCTAACAAGTTTATCACCTAAAAATTGAGTGCTTCTTGATGTACTACGTCTAGTGTCCTGATACCCCATATGATATGCGTCTGAATATGCTGTTAGAGACATACCAATATCCTTCAAGTACCCGAGACCCATGTTAATGGTTCCCTTTAGGTATCGAAAGATCCGCTTAACCGCATTTAAGTGCTTTTTAGTAGGCTTTGCCTGATACCGGGCACATAAGCAGACTGCATAAATAAGGTCGGGTCTACTGGACGTCAGATACATGAGGGATCCAATCATGCCACGATAATGTGTAGCATCAACTAGTATCCCCTGTAGATCTGCATCTAGTTTATTCTTTTCTACCATAGGTGTGTCTACAGAATCACCAGTTAGCATACCATATTTTTTAATAATTTCAGAAGCATATTTTGATTAGTTAATGAAGATGCCTCTGGGACTTTGAGAGATTTGTAATCCTAAAAAGAATAACATCTGCCCCATCATTGACATCTTGAACTTAGTGGTCATAAGATTAACAAACTCATCACACATAGCAGTATTAGTTAATGCAAATATTATATCGTCGACATAAATTTGTACCAGTCATAAGTCGTTTCCTGTTTTCCTTGTGAAGAGTGTTGGATCGACTGCATATTTGGAGAAATTTTGTAAGATGAGGAAGCTTGATAGCATGTCGTACCATGCACGTGGTGCTTGTTTGAGACCTTAAAGGGCCTTTTTGAGCTTGTACACATGCGATGGGTTGTCCTGATCAACAAATCCTTCTGGTTGGGAAACATAGACCTCTTCTTTGAGCTCGCCATTTAAGAAAGTCGTTTTGACATCGATCTGGTAGATCATCATATTCTTGTTGGTGGAATTTGCTACGAAGATACGGATGGCCTCTATTCTTGTAACCGGTGTAAATGATTCCTCAAAGTCGATTCCCTCTTCTTGCATGAATCCTTGAGCAACTAATCTAGCCTTGTTCTTGAGTACCCCGCCAAATTCGTCTGTCTTGACCTTGAAGATGATCAACATTACTTTATCTGGACACGACACCAATTCCTAAACTTGTAGTCATTCAAATTTATGAATTTCTTCTTGCATTGCCTCAATCCATGAGGATTCGAGCATCGATTCCTTGAAGTTCTTTGGTTCTACAGAAGTTAGGAAGGCATCAAAGTAACACCACATGGCATCAGTTTCGAGTTGCTTTCTGGTGGAGACTGGTCGAGAGGGGTTTCCAATCACGTTTGCCAATGGATGATCCTTAGTCCATTTACCAATCAGTTCTAATAGAGAGTGGGAGGACTGTACATTTGACAACGATTCTTATGAAATAGAAACATCATGAATAGGTTCATGACATGGATTGTCAAAGAGTGCATTTGGTATAGGTTCTTTAATACCTTATGAGATGATTGAGGATTGTTTTTTTAGTTAGTTGATGAGGTACTTGATGAAGGTGCATCTTGATCAATGGTTGTTGATGAAGGTAAACCGGCTATATCAACAGCTCTTGGTGTAGCAGCTATTGGAACTAAAGAAATAGTACTTGATGGGGGTATTCATCGAACATAAGTTGGAACAAACGATCCTAATCATTTCTCATTGGTAGGTTAAAAGGTTGTTGAGGAACAGGGTTTGGTACGAGTCCTGAACTGGATGTTGCAGGAGTCATTGATTGAAGCCCAGGAACTCATTAAACGTCACATGAATAGTTTCCATAATTTTTCGGGTTCTCCTGTTATAGATTCTGAAAGCTTTCTTTGCGGGTGCGTAACCAATAAAAATACCAATATCGACCTTTGCATTTAGTTTACCCAAATCCTTATTGTCATTGGTCGGATAACAGAGTGAACCAAAGACATAAAGAAACGATAAATTCGGCTTCTTGTCATGCATCATCTCATATAGAGTTTTGTTGTATCAGAGATGAATCAGTAAACAGTTTTGGGTATAACAAGCTGTATTGATTGCTTCGGCATACAGAAATAATGGAGCTTTTGAAAATATCAACATTGTACGAGCAGCTTCCACTAGAGTTTGGTTTCGTCTATCAACAACGCCGTTCTATTGAGGAGTGCGAGCAACAGATGTTTGATGTGTGATGTTGACATTCTCATAAAATGCACGAAGAGTTTGATTGACAAATTCAGTTCCATTATATGTTCTAACATTACAGACTGTGGCATTCAAACGAACTTGAATATTTTTGATGCATTTGATGATAGCGTCAGGAGCTTCATCCTTGATCTCAAAAATTTAACCCAAGTAAATCGTGAGTAATCATCAACAATCACCAATATATACCTTTTCCCATTAATGCTCTCCACACGCATCGGGCCACAAAGATCCATATGCAGAAGATAGAGTTTCTCTTGGTTAGTGTCTTCAGCCTTGGGTTGACAAGAGGATTTCTTACTTTTGCCTAATGCACATGCTGAACACAGATGATCTTTCTTGAATTTAAGCTTTGGAATGCCTCATGCAAGACCATCTTTGGCTAGCTTGTTATGAAGTTGAGATGAGATAACTGATGGTGCCATTACCAGCTCTTAGTCTTTGAAGCTTTTGATAGTAGACAGATCAAAGAAGTCTTTAGCATGTCATCAAGAGAAATTGTGTACAAGTTTGTGTCTTTGGATCCTAAAAGTAGATCAACACCTTCTAAATTTCGAATAAAGCAAGTGTTTTTCCGAAAAGCAACTTCAAGATCCGCATCGCAAAATTATCCAACAGAGAACAAGTTATGTCCAAGCCCCTCAACATAGTATACCCTTGAGAAAATTACGTTCCCCAGCTGATAGTCACCATAGCCCATTATCTTTGCAATTTGGTCATTTTTGAATCAAACAGTTCCCAGAAATTTACTAACGAAAGTCATGAGCTGAGAGCGGTTCCCTGCCATATGTTTAGAGCATCCGGAGTCCAGATACCAGGGAACAATCTGGACAACTTGTCATTCACAAGAGAAGAAGAAGATGGAACATCTATAGCATTGGATCCTCATGATTGATTGGGTTCCGAGTTGTTAGCATTCTTAGATTCTACAATCTTAGCTTTTTTACTCGAACCTACAGTTTTTATTTGTTTGGGTCTCCTGTTATAGACTTTAATATCTGGTTTAGGTGTTTCAACTGAATTAAAAGTGGTTTCCTTAAGATGCACTACTTTCGTGGGAGTGGTCCTAGTTAAAGGGCACGAGTTACCAACTATAGTGAAAAGTCTTCCTGTTGGTTTCCACTTATATCCTACTTTAGTGAACGCTTTACCGGTAGGTTTTCAAATATTATTTTGTTGGCTTTTCTTAGTAGACTTAGATTTAGAGTGCACATTCACATCATTCACAAAATCAAAGAAACACACATCATGATTTGCATCAAACATACATTGTTTACATTTAACACAAATTAACTTAGAATTCACATTTAACATGGTATGCTTAACATTTGCATCACAAATAGGGTCTTTAACACGATTCTTTTTATTAGACTTAGATTTAACTCTCCTACGTTAGACTTCTAATTTATTCTTCATGTTGCTACTTGGTGTTTACGAGATCCTATCATTCTTTATATTGCCTGTAGGCTGTGATCTGCTAGAACTAGTAGAACTCTTCAATCCTGTAGAAGGCAACACAGGTGTATTAGAATCTGGTGTTTTAGATGAATCTACCTGTTTATGAATGTTGCTCAAGGATGTGAGAGGTTCTAAAAACCAACTTTCTTGACTTTGTTCTTGGGTGTAACAGCTACCAATTTCTCATTAGGTTTTGTGAAACTAAGGCATGTCTAAGAAACATAGACTAACAATTCCTGAACGTGTTTTGTAAACTTGCAAACAGAGTCTCAGAGTGATTCACTAGGATTCTATTTTCTAGCGCGTTCTACAAGTCCACGTATGGTGTCAGTATTTTCTATAGTCTTTTTCAGATAATCTTCATGGGCATCCCTATTGTTCTTAAGTCTATAAGAAAGAGGTTCTATATCTAACATGAACATTTCTGGAGCAATAGTGGTGGCATTAGTTATTATGAAGGCATTATCAAGCACATGTTTACCTTTTAATATCCTTAATTCACTTTATAATGTTGTTGTCACAAAAACCTTTTCTTGAATTTGACCTTTTAAATTCGCATTTTCCATAGACTTAGAGTTCGATTAAACAATCAAAGAGTCACAGTGTTCTTTAGAAAGAGCACGTGTCTTTTTAATCAAATCAAATTGATCTTTGTAAATCTTTGTCAAATGCTTAATTTCTTTATGCAAACGCTTATTTTCATAAAGTAATTTGGCCACACTATGCTCTAATTTGATGTTTATGGTCTCATTTCATCCATATCATGTTTGACTTTCTTTTCCTTGTCATTTTCTCTCATCAATTTGATATGTTCCTTCAACTTAGAAATTGTAGTGTCTTTAGCTTGTAGCTGAGCTTTCAAATCATTATTTTCAAAATATTCTGGAATTTCAAGAGCATTTTGATTATTACTGAATGAATCCTTTTGAAAAATTTCTTGATTGAGTTGCATTGTTAACTCAAGAGAAATGCAATGTTTTTCAAGTTGTGAGTAACTTTTTGAAAGATCACTATACGCATTTTCTTTGTTCAAAAGCTCAGCATCAAGATCCAAACACTTCACACAAAATTCACTACTTTGCATTTCCAAATTCACATCATTAAAAACAGCAGTAGAATTCATCACACATATCATAATATCTTGAGACATGATTTGGTGTAAGAGTCGATCATTTTCAAGAAAAAGTTATTTCTTATGAATTTCAAAACACTGTTTGTCTACAAAACACTGTTGAGCAGCAGCTTCCATCTGGTTAAAAACTGTTTGTACTTCAGTTACCTCATTTAAAAGATCTTTATCAAAAACATTGAATATGTCTTTTAAGGTCTTTAAAAATGGAATTATTTCATTTAGAAAAACAGCTTTAGTGTGTTCAAACCCCCATTATCATTCTGTAATAGTATCAGGTGTAATCTACTTTTTCACCACAGTGTCAAATTGGCCAAGATGGTATTTAAACTTTTTGAGGCTTGTATTAACCAGGCTTACCTTAGGAAGTTCTCAAGGAGCCTCAATTTTGACAGGTGACGAAGCAGATTGGTCAGTATTAGAGTGTGAAGTTTGTAACCAGAAAGCTTATTCATCAGACAATTCTTGTTGTGGAATAAAACGTTTACCAAAATCTTCAGACAATCGATTTAACTCAACATAATTAATTGGAGTAGTATTAACTTTCTTTTCTTTTGACATTGGATCATTTTGTTTTGCTTGCATTTTAGATCGACTAACTTCCTCCAAAATCAATGTCTCTTCATCATCAATCACAAGACTAGCAACATGTTGACTAGTTATAACACTACCATCATACAAGGTTGGCTAAATCCGCTGAGCTTTCTTGAGATAAAATAAATTTTGATAACCAAGAGCTTGTTTGTGAGTGTCATCATAAAAAACTTGTGGTTTTGTTAACATGTGCACTGTTTGAGCAGATTGACCCACTTTGTAAACAATATTATCTAGTTCCTTTATCTTCTTTTCTAAATCAATTTCTTTATCCATATATTTACTTTCCTTTTCTTTGGATTCATTTTTGAAGACAGTAAATGTTTGCAATAAAGATTCTTTTTTTATTTGATTAGAAAGATTTTGTTTAAGTGAGTCAATTTTCTGCTTAAGTGCAAGCTTTTCCTTAATCATAACATCCATTTGAGAATCAATCATTTTTTCACATGTGCTTAAATCAATATTAAGACGTTGTTCAAAAGTGTTGACTCCTTCTTTATATCTCTCAAGCTCAGCGGTTAAGGATTCATTATTCTTTTCCTGATTAGCCTTTCCTAATTATTTACATGATTAATCATTTGTTTTGAAATTTGTTCAATCACAGATAAAATCATTGAATCTTGTTGTGCATACAAATTAGTATCTTGCACAGCTGCCTGTTGCGTTTCTTGCAAATATTGAGAGTACGGAATGATATTGCTATCACTTGTTATCTCATTATCTGTAAAATCAACAACTAGTGTTTGTTCAAAACCCTGCATTGCATGCACACTTTGATTATCCATATCAATATGATTGGGTTCAAAATGAGGTACCTCTGAGATAACGTCTGAACCATAGTTGGAAAGATTAGCCATCAGAACCGCCTTTGCATTAGAGACATCATCACAGTTAGAATCATAAGCATCAAGATCCTCAGTCTGGAAAGCAGCAGTTTTTGGAATGGTTGTCTGATCAGCTTGACCGTCTGGAATGCTTGGATCTGCAAGAAATGCTAGTTGCTCTTCATCCAAAATTTGACCGGATTCCTGTGCTTCAGCCAACATTGCCTTTTTCTTAAACCATGCAGTGTTCCTAGGCCTCTTCGGCTGAGTGCATTGCCTAGACATGTGACCTTCACCTTGACAATTATAACATTTAACCACCCTTGCCCGCCCTTCTGCATTATTTCCCCCAAAACTAGTAGCATTACCCTTATATCCAGTATCAGCATAACTTTGTCCTTGCCTCCCTTAAACTTGTTGCACAATAACCCTGCCGTCATGAATGGTGGCTTGGTTTCTTAGATTAGAGGATGTTCTAAGTTGATTGTTGGTTGAAGGGAACCTTAAAGAAGCTACAGCTGTCAAGAAAGCCATTGCCTTATTGAGACAGGCAATTGGATCATCTCCTTGATTAAACACAGGAACAGCAAGACTTGAGTCTATTTGAGGGAACTCGGTCATTGGTTATGTTAAAGATTGAGGTGAGTTGTAAGCAATTAGTGGAATAGATGAGGTTTGATGATCCATATAAGACTGATATTGTTGTGATGGTAGAATGGATGAATGACTGAATTGTAGTTGTGATAGATAAGGTGGTGGATACATTGGTGAGTATGAATGAGGAGAGTGAACTTGTGGTATCATGGTATTTGTTTGTTGAGGAAACTATATAGAATTGTATTGAGAGTGATAGTTGTTAAGTTGAGACGGTGATTGATTGTAGTTAGCAACAAATGCAAGAGGATCTTGGTATCATTCACGCATCAAGCGAGTTTCATTTGCATGTGCCTCATGTTGTTCGAGATATGAGTACAATTGATCATAGTTTGCAGTATGCAAATCTCTAGCCAACTTCACGTCCGTCACAAACTTGCTCCATCCTGGTGGTAGACTGTTCAGAAACTTTGTATTCACTTGGATTGGTCTCATTGACATATTGATAACATTCATGTCATTGATTAGTTGATCAAATCTCGAGTAGTACTGATACAGTGTTTCACCCTTCACAAATGAAAACTTATCAAACTCATCATACAATTTACATTCTTTTTCTTGTAATGACAATTTTGTGCCTTGCATAAGAAGCTTAACTCTGTCCCATATCTCTTTGCCAACTTTATGATGATTTACAATGGCATACACAACCGGTGGAAGACATTGAAGAACGATGTTTGTAGCTTTATGATCACAATCAGCTTGGAGTTTCTCTGCAACTTGTTCTTCATACTTTTTTGTCCTAGTAGTGCCATCCTCTTTAACAAAAGTAGGCCAAACAAGTGGACCATTTTGAAGTGAGTTAAGAATCATTCTCCCGTTCTCCTGATTCTCTATGTATAGTTCTATACGACTCTTCCACGAGTCATACAAGGATGTTTCCAACATAGGAGGATGCTTTTCGGCATCAGCAATGATCATAAATTATGCTAAGGTTGTCATTTTGAATTGATTAATTAAATGAGAAAAGATAACTTTTTGATCGTTCAGTGATTAGAGGTTGTTGTGTTAAATTGTTGTTTGTTTTAAGTGAATAAGTCTTAAGATTACACGAGATTTTACAATTCTTGATAAAACCGAGAAAATAATTAAATACTTCACGGGATTTTACAAATCACAGAAAAACTGAATAAATCTCCTTTGAAGAAACGTATAAATCTCCTAGGCAAAATGGTATAAATCACCCAAGTGTGAAATAGGTATAAATCGCCTAGAAAGAAATATGTATAAATCGCCTGAACCAAGCTTATGTATAAATCGCCAACCAAGAAAAACGTATAAATCGCCGAACCAAGGTTACGTATAAATCGCCGGAACAAAGTATATATAAATCGCCGAAACAAAGTACGTATAAATCGCCAGAACAAAGTATGTATAAATCGCCTGACTTAAAACACGTATAAATCGCCGAATACAAGAACGTATAAATTGCCGGATTTAAAACACGTATAAATCGCCGAACCAAGGTAACGTATAAATCGCCGAATTTAAACGTATAAATCGCCGTTTTCAACCGTATAAATCGTTGTATTCAACCGAAAACTTTAAATCACTTAAAGACATAATTTCTAACGTTTTTGTTTGATTTTTCTTGTGCAACTAACCATTCTAAGCCTAGTAGAAGCATAAAAACACAAACTTTAAGGTTTTTAACACAAAAAAAATCAGATCAAGATTTTTGATACAAAAACTTTCGAGCCAAAAAATCAATAAAAATGAAATCTTTTGATGTTTTTCAAAGTTTTCCTCTTACACCTAGCTTATACTAAGATAGATAAACAAGAAAGTTGAGAGCTTTATGGTTTTTAACCCACAAAAGATGAATATCCTTTGGTTGAGTTCAAACCACACGCACGCCTAAACAAGAAAGAAAAAATGTACACAAAATTAAACTATATCACCCCATGGCTCTTGATACCAATTATAGAATACATGCAATATCTAAAATCACAATCAAATGACAAAGAACTAGAGAGAGAAAGTGGAAGGATGAACACTTTTAAAGAGACAAAGGAAGAGAGAATATTAGCTTGAGTGAAATGGAAAAGTAAACAACCAACACCCTCTCCAAGATATGGAGAGGGTACTTATACCAACAACATATGGCCGGCCATGGGCTCTTAACATGATCTTTCCATGGGCCTTGGCCTTTATACCTTACTAAAGTTCCAAAAACTATATTAGACCTACGACTACGTATTTTAGGTGTGACGGAGTCTTTTCTCGATTCCTAACACTCTCCAAATTGCATTCATTGTTAAATTCTCTACCGTGGTCTGTCCTAATTGACACTATTGAACATCCTAATTGGTTTTGTATTTTCTTACTAAAGATTTCAAATTGCTCAAAAGCCTCGGTTTTATTCTTAAGAAATATTATCCAAGTATACATAGAGTAGTCATCTACAATGACTAAGGTGTAGAGGTTTCCTCCGTAACTCCGTACGGCAAATGGACCGAAGAGATCCATATGGAGTAGTTCTAAGCATCTAGTCGTTGAGACTATATTCTTAGCTTTATGACTAGCATGAGCTTGTTTTCCAATTTTGCAAGCATCACAGAAATGTTGATCAAACGTAAGCTTAGGTAAGTTTCTAACTAATTCTTTAGATGCTAACGATTGAATGAGACGCATATTACCGTGACCTAACCTCTTATGCCACAACATGGAGTTTTCATTAATCGTTGCAAGACAAATTTTGTCTTTCGGCTTATTTCCTAATTTCATCATGTATAAGCCTTTCTTCCTAATACCTCTACATATAACCTTACCATCCTTAGTGATTTCACTATCATGTTCAGAGAAAGTTACTCTACATTTATTATCACATATTTGGCCTATACTTAGCAAGTTAAATCTTAAGTTATCTGCATGTTCTACGTTATCTATATTGAGAGAGTTATTAGAAATCGTACCTTTGCAAATGATGTTACCGCAAAGATTACTACCAAAAATGACATTACCTCCGTTGTATGCCTTGTAGGTTAAGAAGAGCTTTCAGTTACCCGTCATGTGTTTAGAGCATCCGCTATCCTTTATCCACTTATCGGGTTCTAAATCGACTCAAAGGCATATCTATTTGTATAAGACAATAACTCAAACATTTGGTCCCCAATATCTCATCCAAAGTTGTTAGTGCTAAATATCCCTTGCATTTGATGCAATTGATTGGGATGTGGAAATGGAGGACACATTTCCCATGACATGTAACTTTGAGGTTGGAAGTTGTTCTAAGTTACGGGAAAACCATGAGGTTGGTTTTGTCGATCAACATTCCTTTTTGGTTGCGGTGTCTTAGAACGAGGATAATGATTATTGACTCTTCTAGGTGGTGGAGTTTTTTACCTAAAATTTGGTTTATAAAATCCAACTCCGGGTTTTAACGTTGGTTTATAAAATTGGTTAGCCTCTTTATCACTAGCACCAGGAATTTTAACATTGTTTACCATTATGTATTTTGGTCTAGAACCCAAAATTGATTTTTAAAAAGAAACAAATTTTTCAGATTCCGGTGAACAGACAGGCGACCCTTGATTGCTTTAGGGGTCGTTCGAGTTTATGGGGGCCACCCACATTATTTGGGGGGCCGTTACCAGAAGGCATTTCTTTTTGAGGTTTCACAAATTTGATTTCCTTGGACTTACTAGTTGATGCTTTACATGAGTTAAACCCTGAACCTAATTTATCACCGGAGGGTTTTTGATTGCTTAACATTTCATTTAAGCAATGTGTGCTCTTTTCAAATTTAGTTAGTTTAAGAGCTTCTTCTTTGAGTTTTTCGTTGTCAATTTTAAGTGATTGACAATTTCTACTGTAACACCCTCATATTTCATATATCAGTGGAAGGGTCATTTAGGGTGCTACGTCTTAATACAATAACTCAAGCATAGAAAATGACTCAAAAATAGACATTTTTAAATATAACCATTCGAAATAAAAGTTTCACAACATAGGTCCCAAATATTTTTATAATCAATACATCATTTTCAAATGTTTTCTTCGAATGATTTTCTTTAAATGGGCCTTCAAAATATTTATTTCATTAGCTTCTTCAAAATCTTCATCACCGAATTACCTTCAAGGACCTGAGATAAAATATGCTAAAAAGTCAACAATAATGTTAAGTGAATCCATAGAGTTTATATATATATTAAATTCCGAACACAAGTATCATTTCTCAAAATCATCAAGACATAACGATGTGGATCAGACAAAGTTATCGAGGGATTATTATAAGCCTCATGACATTGAACGTTACCATATAATAAAAATGTCCACTGTACACCCTCGCTATGAGTGCATATTACTCTTTATACAACGCATCCGTAGTGTCATTTTCCCGACACATGACGATAGCCAGTCATCACAGATTAGAGGTGGCAACCTCCAAATAGTACTATTTCATGTATAAGCGTCTACTATTACCCGGTAGTTAACAATTCATGATTTCCACGGGTCTTTTATCTAGCGAGTTAAGCTAACTAATAATAATCAAGGCTACTAGCATACATTCGGGTCCCTTGTGTTCTATTTTTAAAAACAAGCATGTTATCCCCCTCGCGGGTTTATAAAACAATTAAAGTATTAAAATGCGAGGCTATGAACTCACTAGTGATGTCGGAAGAGAATAGCGACATGAATAGGAACTTCAGGAGTAGGCGAGTCGATCAACCAAGACCTATACAATTAGTAACGGGTCTTAGGTTTCTAGTCGGTAATAATTAATGAAATTTCATAAATAAATTAAATATATATGTATACATGTATTTAACATGATGATCGCGTTTATATTATGTAAGCATTTTATACTTAAGCTTTTACATATTTCTAATTGCCACTTTTTGCCATTTCAACTAATATTGTCCATATTAGACCAAAAAGCCCATTAAGCCCATTAACCAAGTCCATTAAACTCTTTTATGGATATTATCATTTTAAGACCAGGTATTAGCCTAATTTATAGTGTCCAAGTGGGTTGGGCCTAATGCTAAGTCCATATAGTCCATTTTGTTTCATTGGGCCTAGTGGTCCAATAAGCCTTACATGTCCATTTAAGTTCATATACAACTTTTATTATAAGTTTTTGGGTTCCCGGGGTCGGGATACTTTTATTATCAGCTTATTAGCCTTTTAAAACCTCCAAGAAGTGGGTCCTACCACCTCGGGTCTTAGTCATAAAACCATTTTACGTAATATAGAGTTCGGGTTTTTAGGAAAAATTTGTATACTTTTGTGTTAAGGAAATTGTTGTTATTTATAAACCATAAATAGTATAATTTATATATTTATATGCTTGGCTTTATTTTTAAGTCCACTTTACAGATTCAAACTCATTTTAGTACATCTTTTAGTTATACTTATACATATGGTTACTTTTATACATAAAGGTCACATTAGCTTTGGAGCTGAAATTTCCTTTCAATTCCAACCATTTTTGATGCCATTTACAAACCATAAAGAGTTGGTTGACTATCCAATTGATTCAGAATCTACATGACTTTAGCTACAACCTATAGTTTTCACTTTTTAATTGGTTCAGCCTGTAAATATGACTTTTTACACAATCTGTACAGCAAGGTCCAGATTTGACTAGTTTTAATGTTTTGACCATAACTCATTCATTATTTACTTTCTTGGAATCATACAATTTGCCCAATGTACATAAGAGATTTATCTATGACCTCATATCATCAAATCAATCCTCCAACCTACTGAGTTTTATAGAATCTACTGTCATGTACACTCATAATTAGATGAATCTTTCAATGTGTTTTAGATGATATTTAGCTATAATTAACCTAGATCTATACATGCATGGCCATTTTTATTACTTGATCATCAAATATCATACATGTACATATACATTTGAAAATCAAAATGAAACATAAACAAAACTCATGAGATTTTACCACAATAAAATGAAGATGATGATCTAATGATCAAAAATATACAAGACTTCAATCTTCAAACTTGATCTTCACCCAAAATAATTTTTGATCACCATTTTTCTTCACCAAAATGACCTTATAAAATTCTTTTAAAATCAGCCCCAAAAGTGTACAAAACCTTCTTGAATGCTTCTTTAAATCACCACCAAAATTATAAGGAATATACTAGGATATCATCATCACTTATGTGCTTAATTTTTGGTCTTCAAAATTTTATGATTTTGGTGTTTATTTGCTTATGGGGGACGGCAAGAATAAGGGAGAAACAAGAGATATGGTATTTTTTTTAACTATGGGAAAGTGTGAGTGAAGAAGTTGGTTTTTATAAAACTTATACATGCATTACATGCATTTGACTAGGACAAATGTCCTAGTCTTTCTTCTTCTTGTGCCACGCCATCCCTTGAGGTGGTGGTGTTAAAATTTTTGTTTTATAACTTATAACTTTAGTATTTAGGGTATAATTTTTAAGATAGGTGGGTAATTTTGAGGCTAACGGGTATTAATCGTAAAATATTACGAAAGTTAAGACGGAACTACGAAGTGAAAACGATCAAAATAAAAATAGTTTTACATCATACGGGTTATTTTTTTCTGAAAATTTAATTTACGTAGAGTACAAGACGAATAATAATTATAAACATTGCTCGTAAAGATTTTACGTAAAATACGAAAAATGAGCGTAACACAAAAAATAAAAACGAATGTAATAAAATTATTTCTATGGCATTTTGAAAATATAAGCGTCGATGCTTAACGTAGAATTCGCCAGTTCTTTGTAAACGTCGCGTAAATTACAAATGTAAGCCCTAATTCTCCCGGTTAGTCGTGAGTTCATGTCGCAACATAAAAATGAAAAATATAATTAATACTCGAGAATAAAATAACGACCTGAAATTGACAGATTGTCACATGTACATTCGAGATCAACTCCCTTGTTTTTCTCTAATGTAGACAATTTTAATTTTAGTTCACTAAGTTCATTTTCTAAACTATTTCTAGTAACTTTTAGTTGTTTATTCTTAGTGATTATTTTTCAACTCATCTTGCAAACTTTATCATATTCATTATCTAAAGTAAAATCATCTATTGATGAATTTTCATTACTAAAGTAAGAGGAGTCGGAACATACCTCATTTGATGCTTGAGCCACAAGACATGTTTCGTCTTTAGCCTTTTCATCATCTTCTTCACTGCTATCACTCCAAGAACCTCCGACAAATGCTCTTTGGTTCTTGTCTTTCGGTGGTTTTGGACATTCTCCAATAAGATGATTTGGATCACCGCATCTAAAACACTTCCTATCGTTTTTGCCGTTCTTGTCGTCTCGGCTTCTTTGGAACATTTTTTTGTCGTTCCGTGGTTGTCTTACGGATCCGCCTCTTCTCTTGAAGAACTTCTTGAAGTCTCTAACCACCATGGCGTATTCTTCGTCTTCACTTCTAGAAGTCGAACACTCCTCATCACTAGATTCCTTCTTAGCCTTAGAGCAAGAGATTTTCTTTCTCCTTTAGCTTTGACTATTTTGAAATCTTTCTTGATGATCATCTCGTGAACTTTGAGGTTCCCGATGAGTTCATCAAGTAACATTGATGTTAAGTCTTTCGACTCTTCAATCGTTGTGACCTTTGCTCTCCATTTGGGATGTAGAGCCCTAAGAAACTTCCTAACATAATTCTTGCTAGAGTAACCTTCATCAAGAGCTTTTAGACTAGTAATAATAGTATTAAACCTAGCAAAAGCACTATCTATAAATTCGTCTTCAGAAATGACGAATTGTTCATATTGTTGTACCAAAAGGTCAATCTTGTTATCTTTGACTTAGTTATTACCTTGATGGGTGATTAATAAAGTTTTCCGAATTTCTTTTGCCGTATTACACATGAAAATTCTTTCATATTCTTTTCTTGGCAAAGCATTGTAAATAACCATTTTGGCTTTGTTATTTTTCGCAAGCCTCTTTTTAAGATCATCATTTTATTTTTCAAAAGGGATAACCTCATCTAGTTTGGTTTCTGGGTTTTGTTCAATAGGTTAAAAATCACCGTTAGTAATAACATGCCAAAGATCTAGATCTTTTTATTTAAAATATGTTTTGAATCTATTTTTCCAATAAATAAAACTATCACTTTCAAAGAGTGGTGGTCTTTGAATGGATTGCCCCACTAGATATTTGTTGGAACCTATAAATCGATCCAAGCTTTAAAATACAATATATTTTAAAAATCTTGAGTGACCTCGGCTTCTGATACCAATTGTGGAAACTAGAAGGGGGAGGGTTGAATAGTTTACAGGTTAATTGACGTTTTAAAATTTTACTTCTAAAATTGTTAGATTCGAGTATATGTTCAATCAATCAACAATGTGAACCAATCAAGATAATTATCTACTTGTAATAACTACATAAACAATATAAAGAGATAAAGGAAGGAACGATCAAACCAAAACATCAAGATTTTTAGTGGTTCGGCTACGAAGCTCTTCTTCGCCCTACTCCACTCCCCGAGTATCCTACTCGAGATTTCACTATGTCAACAAGCTCCCTTCAGGCGGAAAAAAACGTTTACACGTCGCTTACGTTATTTTCCAACACTAAGCTAAATTCCGAGTCCTAATCTTAGTTAGAACCAATCTACCACATCACAAGTATTACACAATCACAAGATCTACACTATCGAATTTACACACTATCTGACTTACACAATCACACAAGATAATCAAAATAGAGTTTTGAATCTTAGAAGAAGAGAGGAGAAATCACTAATCTATAACACTTTATTTCTTAACGAATACGAGTGTTCTTCTCTTGCAGTTGATAGAAGAAGGAGGAAGATAGAAGATGAGATTTGATCACTTGAAACAATATTAAACTATGTTAGTGATCAAGATATTTAGTGAGAGAAAGAAGGCTTAGAGAGAGAAAGATGACTGAAAAATTCGTGCTAAGAGGTCTATTTTTCTGCTGAGAATAGTGCAGTATTTATAGCCAGGAAAATCTAATGGTCAGCTGGTGGCGGTCCCGAAGGTCCCAGATATATCTGGGGGCCGCCTAGCCATTTAGGGGGCCGGCCTTAGACTGACGCTCTAATTTTTGTCTTTTTGTGGATAAGGTTTTATCCTGGTATGTTTGTTTCTGTTTTGGGGGGGAAACTGAATTCAAAGTTTATGTTTTTAAATAAAACATTATTTTTATTTAACAAAACTATTTTATGTAATTTTGTAAAAATATAGTTTTGTAGAAATGTGATGGATTAAGAAAAAAATTATTTTCTTGATAACTAATTAAGTTTAATTATTTGTTTATCCATACCTTAAGTGATTTACGTCGAAATGGAAGTTTATGATTAATAACATATAAACGTTTATTTTTATCGTGAATGTTTTTACATTTTGTCATCTTCAAAACGTAGAGGAGTCGGAAAATATAAATATCTTTTTAAAGCATTATTTGTATTAACAGGTAGCAAAATTCCCTGAGTTTGATCTAAGTTCTTGAGGACAAGAACTTTTTAAGAGGGATGGATTGTCAAGTGCAGAGTTAGAAGTGCTTGTGTGACATGTGAGGTGCACGTGTGTGGGTTAAACTCGGACACGTGGTACACGTGTCCTTTCACTCAAACACCTCTAACTACTTTTCCCGCCAACACATCTTTTAAATAGTCGTTGCTTGTCATTTTCACTTCTTAGCTTTGTAATCATAATTCACTTTCTCTCATTTCCAATCATTGTAATCTTGTTAACATTCAGTTACAACAGATTAATAAATTCATCCCTTCGATCTTGATTCTGTTTTTCGATAGATCCTAGTTGAATTCTGGCAATTTCGAGTTAATTCCTAGTTATCCATCACTATAATTGTTTTGATACTTAACATTTCTGAACTGTAAAATATCGTTTGGCAAAAATTAATGCAGAAATCATCAGCTCAAATTTGAGTACGAGTAGAAGATAATATATAAATGTTCTGGAAAACAACTCAAATATAACCCATTACGCAAGAAAATAATCACGACTTGTTGAACCGGAACAAATTGCACCATGCTACATCTAAGTTTATTTAATTTACTAGACAAGTACCCGTGCATAACAATGGGGTTCTAGCTTCGACAAAATTTTATCGACGAATAATTGTTTTTTGACAAAGTGTATTTGTAGCGTTAGAGAATCATTTTTTAATATTGTTTTTCTGATAACATAGTTTATTACAAAAAATAAAATGTAATTTAATTTTTGGACCGCTATTCTTTCATTTTGCATGTAAGGAAAAAATGTCACTTTGAGAAAAAGATACGAATATATCTATGACTGTAATGACGGTCATAATTGAATGTAATGTAATGTAAACTAGTTTAATCTAATTTAATTATTTTTTTAATGCATATTATTTCCATATAGAACACATACAATAGTTTTTAGTCGTGTGCATTAATGATTGAATATTTTCCTTAATATTGACAATACATTTCAGCCGAGTACATGTTAAACGTTTATGGTACATGTTGAACGCTTATGGTAAACATTAAAATTATCACCCATTCTTTGAATAAATTTCATATTAACCGAGTAACATAACGGGGCTACACATTAATTTGTCAATACATTCCTTATAGGTAATATAATCATTCGTTGAATAAAATTTATGCCAGCCGAACATTAATATTGTGAATACATTTCTTTAATAAAATTAAGTTTTCACCATTAAACTTTATTTCAAAGGAGGAATTACATATATACTATTAAGTTGCGTGTGTAGGTGTGTGTCAGCTAAGTGTGTAACATAGTCATTGTGTTTCCTTTAGGTGTGTGACATGGTCGTTGTGTATTGGAAAGAAAAATAAAATCACTCTAAGCCAAATGGAAATGGATCAGGTTTAATGACAAGAAGAGAACTATAAAGCTGCGTCCTTATTCAGACGAATTTTTGGAATAGTTTTGCATTCTGTACAAGATGGCCAAAAGGAACAAGATATCAAAGGCATGGGATCAGAGGTACAAGATTGAGAGGAGCTCACACAACAGTTGTTCTTGGAAATAAATGAGCTTCACCAAGCTAAGGAAGATGTTGTTATATTCTATAACCTAGCATGATCACTTGCAGAACCTGCTTGGTTATGCATGATCAGCATATTGTGTCTACAAAATGACAAAGTGTTAGGAATAATGTTTTCTTAACTTAGTACCGACAGTACAATTAGTTAGTACCGACAGTTATACTTAGTACCGACAGTACAAAGTGTTAAGTACTGTTAGTTAGTTAGTACCGTTAGTAGTAAATTAGTTAGTACCGATGACAAGATATTTAAAAGATATTTATGAGATATTTGTCAGAAAGATATGTAAGCCTATTAGGGTTATCCTTAGACTATAAAAGGATAACTGTTGGCATAGTTAGACATATATGAAATAGACGATTACAGACTGATATACAAGCTTAGCAAATCATATACAATATCATAGTTAGCAATCTGTAATCCTCAAGAACACTTTAATAAAGTTGTTATTCAGTTGTTCATTGTTCTTCTTAGTACTTGTGTTAAGATTCCGCATTAACACATTGTATTCATAGTCATTGTTTCTACATAGTCGTGTGTATTTATACATCTTGGCTATCATCCTTTATAGGCTGCAAAGATCCAATCAGTAAAAGCTAAGACCTACAAATATAGTTATATACCTAAACTAAGCTCAGGTTTACTGGAGTTTTTGGAAATCACTATGTAAATATTGAATCGGTTACTATTAGGTAGGTACTTGAATGTTTTGATAGGAGCCTTTTCGCATTATGAAATTATATCTCTAGTTGTTGTTTTACACAAGTGGTAGTTTGTAGGATTTGTGTTTAAAGACAAACAACTTTTACAACTAATACCCATAAAATTCTCGTGGCTCACATCGACGCACACTAAATAGAACATGCAAGTTAGAATGGGAAATTAAGATACACAACGAGATGAAAATAATGAGAAAATGAGCATATGAAATATTCTTATAAAGAGGTTATATGAGAATATTTCATATGCTCATTTTATGGGTAAGCAAGATTACTATCACGAACGGGTACCACAAACCCTTAGATGGTTATATGGTTCGGCCAACCTCCTTATGAAAGGGATGAGCAAGTTTGACAAGTTTTCAAGTAGGAAGCTATAGTTGTTTTAAAAATGTCTTTGAAGCATTATAAATAAAAGAACATTTAAACTAAAATCTCGTAACTGTTCCCTAAACCCTAACAAAAAATCCTCCCCTCCCTGTCTTCATTAATCTGTCAACTAAAGGGTTTAACCAACTCTTAGTCGATTAATCAAAATCTACATTGATTCTCTAAAGTTGACTGAGTCGACTTCGTACTCAACTATGTAAATGATTTAACCTTACTTTTACATGTGCATTACAATCGGATATATTTTTTTTAGAACGGTTAGGTTAGTATATATATAGTTAATGTAGTTAGTGAGAGCTCACACCCATTCGTCTACAGGAGGAAACCACCATGGAGAGACTCGAACTTGAGACCTCTTGCATGGGGAAGACCCTTTGACCAACTTTGTTAGACAAACGTTGGCATTACAATTGGATACTTAATTGGATAATTAGACGAAATTTATAAATTGATTCTCCCCTCTAAACAATCTGTTCGATCCGCTGAAGTATTGAAAAGAACAAAAAGATGATTATGTATAGCTAGAAATTTACTTGCATTTTAAGAAAATCACAAAAAAGTGCGTAAATCTTTTTGGAACTTCAGTAAAAGAGTTTATGTATAGTCAGTGTTCTAAAAGGTGCGCCTTTGTGGCATCAAGGCATCGCTAAGGCGTGGCCTTCACGTTAGAAAATGGACCAAGGCGTCGACTCTAGGCGTGGCAAGAGATGAGGCTTGAAAAGGCGCGATAAGGCGCGCTAAGGCGTGAGGCGTGACGAACCTTTTAGATTCAACTCCGATAATTTTTTTTCTTTTCAAAATGAAGAATATTACGTGCAAGTATACTTTCTTAACTTTATGTAAACTCAATCTATACGAAATATGATATGAATATATAAATATTTTCATTTTTTGGACCGCCTTAAGCCACGCTTTAAAAATGCAAAGACTACGCCATAGCCTTTAAGACGTGAAGCTTGATCATGCCGGCACGTCACGCCTCACGCTATTTATAACCTTGTGTATAGTCATGTATGTGGCCATCGTGGCAAATGTTTATTACTCCGTACTTTATTATTGTTTATGCAATCAAATAGCTAAGCATTCCAACGTGTGACATACAAAAATTTTTGCAAAAAATTAAGAAAAGTTTTCAAATAGTTCCAAAGTTCAAGAAAAGTTAAATTAGTTAACGAAAATAGAGCAAAAATACTTAACGCCCTACCCCTCTTCCGATGCATTACACATCCCAGGTCATAACCATCACCCCTTATATCTCTCACACATTTTTTTACTTTTTATTTAAAAAACACTTCCAATTGCATTACTACCACCAATGTAGCTATCTTTCCTTGATCTTCAAAAATGGTTCACCATCATCATCACCACCACCATAGGAAAACTCTTAGATCACAAACACTCCCATCCTCTCTAACACACTCGTCCTCATCTTCCGATTTTGAGTTCACAATCTCGCTCTCGCCACATAAATCGTCCGCGACAAACCTTTGTCCCGCGGACAATCGTTTTTACAAAGGACAACTTTTACCTCTTCATCTTTCGCCTTGTATCTTAATGGTTCATACTCTATTGCTGTCATCCTCATCTACTTCGTCCTCGGCTACTACTACTACTACTGCTCGACACTCAGCTGACTCACAAACATTGTTTTCTACGGATAGATGTGATTCGTCACGTCCAAGCTCGGTTACAGATGAAGAGCTACACCTTCAAACGAAGTTATTCCCTAGTAATAATTATGTGCATATCAATAACCAACAAAAAAACCTAATAAGTACTTCTCGTTGTCTAGATTTTCGTCTGTGTTTCGTAAGGAAATTAAACCTACATCTACTACAACAACGAGCACAAACACGAATACGAACGTGAACGTGAATTCTAGCACGACTCGTGTTAATCCAGATATTGTAACTGGATCTAGTGTTAAACGTATGAGTGTTACGGCTACGCTGCGTTCTCGAGTTTAGGACGGTAGAAAAAGAAAAGAATGGGAGGGGCAGAGAAAGAAAAGAAAGGATATCATACAATCTTGTTTGCGTTCTCGAGTCGGACAAAACGGAAAGGAAATGCAAGGAAAGTGTGTATGATCCATGTTCTTAAGTTGGAAGGAAAGTAATGTAAATATGACAATTTACAACAATGCCCCTCTTGTATATTAGCCTTTGTAGTTGGTGGGGGTAATATAGTCTTTTTAACAAAAATATAAGATTATCATTTCCTTTCCTAGGCAATCCTCCCAAAAATGGGAGGATAACTTTGGTCCAAAATTTCCCTCCTCTTTCCTATGTAAACCCTTTCTTTTCCTTTTTATAAAAACTTGAGAACACAAGATTATGTATATTTCTTAGCATTTCCTTTCTTTTCTCCTCAAAAACAAACTCGAGAACGCAGCGCTTAGGAAATGATTAGAAAGTATTTGAAAAAAGCAAAACCGTTGTATGAAAAGCTGTCCCAGAGACAGGGACATGATTTTACTGCACAAAAAATGGTTCCTAGTACCAAGAGCATTCGCAGTGGGTTGAACTCTGTAGAGAATACACGAAATAATGAAAATGATGTCATATCTTACTTGTTTTCGGGGAATTTAAGGTACCCAAGAAGGAGAAGTTGTGTGTCTAGCTGCCCATCTTCGATGAGGTCGTCTCCAAGTCATTCTGGGATCTTATGTAAGAATACTGTTGTGAAAGGGGCTGGAATCTATTCTAGTAATTCATTGTCAATTGAGGAATTGCAAAGCGCGATTCAAGGGGCGATAGCGCATTGCAAGAACTCCATGACGCAGAATAACTAGATCAAGGAATTGAAAAGAAGATCCAAGGATAGAATTTCGTTAGCTCTAAGGTACAAGTCATTAACTATGTCTTCATGTGATCTGAATATGACTGTTTTGGTAGATCACCAATTTATTTGGTAGTACTTTAATTTGGAATGTAAACTGTTAAATCATTTATTAGACTTATGGAAGTTATTTCAATAATTATAATTCTATCTTTGATGAATTTTAGTTTTGCACAAGTAGATGTCATGGTTATTAATTCTCTAGGATCATGTTTTCCATGACTCAAAACATGTATGTGTCCTAAATACATTCAGTTTTTTTTTTCAAATAACGAGTAGTGGTAAACTAGAAAGAAGCTATCTATTCTAGATAAACCTCATAAGAAATTTCCGTTTGGATATATATATATATATATGTATATGTATATGTATATGTATATGTATATGTATATGTATATGTATATGTATATGTATATG
>BQNB010054482.1:0-34430 GCA_026074375.1 Tanacetum coccineum
ATATTCTTATGTTGTTGTGCTATGACTTAACACCCAAACTGTTGGTTCCGCTGCGATGAAATTTGGGGGTGTTAAAATATCTCTCCTGATCCTTTAGATAATTTATCTAAGTATCTTTTGGCCTCACTAGCCATCTCACTTTTTCACGATGATCCATATATGTAAGCATATAATGTTGTTGCTAATGAACCACCTATCCCACCACAAGCTCCTATTGATCCACAGCCTGTTTTGCCTCTATCTCTAGTATTACCACTATCACCAATGTTTGATTCCCAATATTTCTTTCCTCTCGAAGAGATTCCACCACATAAAGACACTGAGACTCCTGTTGAATCACCCATTCCAATATCTCCATCTTCATCAGTAGGATCTTCATCACCGGTTAGGTCAACTACACCACCACTAGATTACCCCTTTGATGAGTCTATCTTCGCAGAGTTAGATAACTCATTATGGATCATACCACGACCATTGGTAAGTGAACCAGTCCCCGAGGAATCTAATGAGTCAGATGCTTGTTTGAATGTTCATTTTTGGAAATCTTAAATTCTAAAAAAAATTCGTTATATCCTGTAATGTAATACCAAGGGATATGTATTACTTTGTTAGAACTTGTGTCAAAAAAAAGAATCCATACAATGATATGTCAAATGATTTCAATACCACTATGTATGAAAATTTTGACAATAACTTGTGATATCATTCATATTGCAAAAGGACATCAACATCTGCAACATCAACAATGACTCAGGCCACCATCAAGAAATTAGTTACTGATAGTATTGCTACAACTCTGAAAGAAGTTGCCAACATAGCCCAGAGGTTAATGGATCAGGTACTCACGCATGGTTCTGTGCAAGGAACCAATGATCACAAACGAAAGTTTGATGATAGAAGGAACGCCACCAGCAACAACAACAACTACCGTAACAACAACCGTAACAATAATTACCACCAACAGCAGAATAGAAGGCAAGAAAGTGTCAGGACTTATGCTGCCACCTCGACTAAGAACAAAAAGTATACTGAAAACAAAAGATACGCAGGAAACCTTCCTTGGTGTACAAGATGCACCCTACATCACACAGGAATTTGCAATATGAAGTGTCAGACTTGCAACAAGGTGGGTCATCGGACCAGAAAGTGCAGAAACATAGGACCCTTGGACTACTAGATTAGATTCTAGTTATAAATTTTGTTAGAACCTAACCACGGGATGTGTGGTATAAATAACAACACTTGTCAAATTTTGACTATGTAAAGAATGAAGGCAAGTTGTTCAGGATATAATACAGTTATAATCCCATTATACCTCGTTATTTCATAATACCGTTATCCAGGGTTGCACCCTGATTTTGTTAAACCAACCTTTCAAAATTGATCTTATGCCAATTAAACTCGATAGTTTCAATGTCATCATTATAGATTGGTTATCCAAGTATCATGCAAGAAAAAGTCATCCACATCCTAATAGACGGTGAAACTTTGATTATCCGAGGCGATCAAAATAAAACTCGACTAAACCTCATATCCTGTATAAAACCCGGAAGGTATATATCCAGGGGATGTCAAGTTTTCATAGCTCAAGTAATGGAAAAGAAGTAATACGAAAACCGACTAGAAGACATACCAGTAGTCAGGAAAATTTTCCTGAAAATCTACCTGGCCTTTCTCCCGTTCGCCAAGTAGAATTCTAAATCGATCTAATTTTAGGAACAATCAGACCAGGAACTGCAGAAACAAAGGACCCTCAGACTACTAGATTAGATTCTAGTTATTCAGTTTTTTGTTAGTAACCTAAACCACGGGATGGTGTATAAATAACAACACTTGTCAAATTTTAACTATGTAAAGTATGAAGGAAAGTTGTTTATGATATAATACAATTATAATCCCGTTATACCTTGCTATTTCATAATACCGTTATTTAGGGTGTAACTCTAACCTTGTTAAACCAACCTTTCGAAATTGATCTTATGCCAATTAAACTCGGTAGTTTTGACGTCATCATTAGTATGAATTGGTTATCCAAGTATCATGCTAAAGAAAGTCATCCACATCCCAATCAACGATGAAAACTTTGATTATCTGAGGCGATCAAAGTAAAACTCGACTAAACCTCATAGCCTATATAAAAACCGAAAGGTATATATCCAAGGGATGTCAAGTTTTCATAGCCCAAGTAATACGAAAAATGCCTAGAAGACATACCAATAGTCAGAAAATTTCTGGAAATTTTTCTTCAAAATCTATCTGGCCTTCCCCCAATTCGCCAAGTAGAATTTCAAATCAATTTAATTCCAGGAGCTACACCTGTAGCCCGAGCACCTTACAGATTAGCTCCTTCAGAAATGCAGGAACTGTCAAACCAACTTCAAGAGTTAGCAGACCGAGGTGTTATTCAACCAAGTACTTCACCTTGGGGATCTCCTGTCTTATTTGTTAAAAAGAAAGACAGATCTTGTAACATCCGGCAATTTTTGGAATTTTAAAGGACTATTTTAACCTTTGACTTTTCAGGTCCGATTTGACTTTTTGACTTTTGGTCTTTTATTGTCACATAAAAGCGATTACCGCGTAACCGGTAATTTTTCGGAACATATTTAAAGGGGATATATGTTATTCCTAAGTTGATTTATCAAAAACGAGCAGCTAAATCACGTTTTCATTATTCGGACTCTAAAGCAATTTGATGTAAAACGACATTCCTGACAACTTTTTAGTTTTGACCGAGACCCGAAAACAGTCAGAAGGTGACTGAAATGCCCTCGAGCAAATTTAAAACAAGAAAATAATAAATATATATTAATTAACACTTTGTTATTAAATAAAAATATTTAATAAATTAGTCATCATTTTATTCAAAAACATTTGTTGATAACGCAAATATTCGGGTTAATATTTTTTTTTTTTTTACTTTCGTACAAGACATAACCGGGTTTCCAAATGAATAACAAATATTTTTATAAATGTTATAAAAATATTTATGAAATACTATCAAGTAAATACTCGTTTTTATGGGAAAAATGATTTGGAAAACAATGGCGCAAGTTTCGTGCCTTGAATCATCCGTTAAGTCGCTCAAACGAGTCCCGAACCGCTTTTTATCAAAACTATATTAAAAATTTACACAATGACCCCCCATCTATTTGAACTTGCCACTTTGCATTAAAACTTTTAATATATAAAAAAAGTTTTATACATTTTTTCATTTGATCTTATATAAACACACACACATGACCCTCTCTCTCTCTCATATATTTTCGGCAGCCACTGGCCGCCGCCGTTCGCCGCCGCCGAAAAACTTTTCCGGCGAGTTTTCCGGCCAAGTCCAAAAATGTTCCCCGCCATCCGATCTATCCGATCTACAACACCACTCGCCGCCACGCGCCTCTCCATCACCACCACGCACACCACCATCTCATCGTCACCACCGCTGCCCACGCCACGAGCCACCATCATCTTTGTTTCGTCACTCCCACGCGTCACCACCGCCAACAGCCGGACCATCTCCACCTCGCTACCACGCACACGAGAAGCCCTAGTCATCCTAGGTGCGTGTGTTTTTTGTATAAACAACCAATGGGGTGGACGGTCGTACTGTGTAAACGCAACGAAGGTGTTTATTATTTTGCACCAGCCCTGGGTGCGTTCAGTTGATTTATGCCCCCTAAGGGTGCGTTGGTTATGTTACACATAAGGGTGCGGTTGGTTTTCGTTCACCAGATTTAGGGTAGCGTATTGGTTAGTGTCAAGAACCCAAGGAGGGTGCGTTGGTTTTGATATTTGCACCAATAAGGGTGCGTTGGGATTGCAGAAAGCACCACTAGAGGTGCGTTAGGTATAATGCAGCAGGGGGGGTTGGTTTAGTTTGTTCAACAATAAACAATAAGAAAAAAACCAAGCGTAGGGTGCCTGGTGTTGAATAAAACCGCACCAAAGGGGTGCGTTTGTGTCCAGGTCAGCAGCTAGGCTGCATTTGGTTTGTCTCGGCACCGAGTAGGGTGCGTTTGGCAGTTAAAACGGCCATAAGGGCTGCGTTTGGTTGTGTTCTCACCAAAAGGGTGTGGTTGGTTTGATTTCAAGAGCACCTAGGGTGCGTTTGGTTTGTAAAATAAGCACCAAATGGTGCCTTGAGTTCGGGACAACCCTGCACAAGGGTGCGTTGGGTTTATGGGTTGCACCACGAGGGTGCGTTTGGTGGGTACAGGCCACCCTACATAGGTGCTGGTTGGTGTTACCCACACGAAGAGGGTAGCGGTCAGTATATACCAGCTAGGGTGCGTTTTGGTTTTGATTTAAATACATGAATAGGGTGCGATTTAGTTTAGTACAAACCGACCCAGGATGCGTTTGGTTGGACAGAAATACGCTAAGGATGCGTTTGGTTTAACAGACAAGCACAAAAGGGTGCGTATGGTTTTAATAACAATAAACAAATAAATATATATTAAGATTTTATAAATATAAAATCTTGACATAAATGGTGGTTTAAATGGTTGAATAAATACTTTGTTATTATCTTCGTTTTTATATTTATAATAACGATAAGGAGTGTGTTTGGTTTTTAGATTGTTTTTCGGTTATTATTTGGTCTTGCTAGATATAGATTGAAAAATGAGTATGTTTGCAACATGGATTGATTTAATTGAGGGGAAAAATAATTAACATTCGTTAATATGGAAAATGTCTTATAAACGAAAAGGTCATGACAAAAAATCCCTGTACTTAGTATCTTCCATTTTAACTTCTATTATTTTAGAAACTCGATAAAAATGACAAAGTTATATAGTTTTAAAATTCTTAAATTTTAATTATATAATAAACCGACGAATAAACGAAAAATATACTTTTACAAATGAGGCAACCATTTTAACTAAGACCAAACGAAAACTATACTTTTACAAATGGGATAACTATTTTAGCTAAAACCGTCAAGGAAACCAAATACTAAATTATAAAATATTATTTTATAATTCCCGACTAGAAGATAAAGTCATAACTTTTGTAAAAGCTTTGAAAACATCGTTTACATAATTCTCAACTATAAAACGTGCGTTACTTTTATAACAAGGACTCTTTATTAACTTATATAGTGATTTCCGAACACGTGTCGAAATGTGTTGTTTTAATTATTTTTCTCACGTCTCTTATATAATACTTTCCCTATATATAATACATGCCGTGTATTATATACATTTTGAATTATTCTTTTGGTTGTTTGCCTTTATTATATAATTCACGATATGAATTATATACTTGTTCAATTTTTCATATGTAATATATACGGAATATATTACATGTTTTGCGTTTACTTTTCGATTTATTTTAATTAACCAACCACCAAACTATTACAACTTGAAATTTAAATCTTTTATCAACGTGTCGCGTTGATGTAACCATCCATCGAAAAACCCAAATACATTATCCTAAGCTAGTGGATCACAGCCTTTAAGATAAACCACAACTTCTTGGTCGAGCCGTTTCGGTTTCTGTTTGTGTTGTGCTTAATATGTGCATTTCTGCTGATTGTTCCGCAACTTCGAGGTAAGTTTATAGCCTCATGTTTTACTGGTTTTACATATATTTTTGGGGTGAGAACACGCTTCTTTGCAAATTCATTCACATGATTGACTTATGCTTGTTACATGATCGTTTACAAATTGTTTTACATACTCATTTACATAGCTCGCTATAGGATACATTATCTGACTTCATTTTTGGTCACAAATACATACTTTACTTTTGAAATGATTACGGATTAGCTTAAGCGGATTGAACTGATAACTACAAGTAAATGCCCAAGTGGTACATATTCATTACTGCCTGGTGGTCCTTGGAGGGGACACCTACGAGGGGTACATTATCATTACTGCCCGGTGGTCCTTGGAGGGGACACCTGCGAGGGGTACATATTCATTACTGCCTGGTGTTCTTGGAGGGGACACCTGCGAGGGGTACATATTCATTTCTACCCGGGTGTTCTTTGAGGGGACACCTATGATGGGTACATATGGTTTTCATTACTGCCCGGGTGTTCTTGGAGGGGAAACCTACGATGGGTACATAGTGCATCGGTTTCATGAACTCAGAGTAATTGTAATCATTGTTTTATACACACATGAATATTTACCGTGCCTTGAATAAAGTGGCAATACATACTTGAAACATTTTGGTGATATATATATAAATACCATACATGCTTTGAACAATTTTTGTAACTATTTGGGGATTGAAATGGTCATGCATACTTTACAACTATTTGATTTCTAAAAATCATACATACATTTTGGAAGGACATTTAAGGATTTAAATGGTCATACACACTTTACAGAACCTTGGTTCAACATTTATACTTAAACAAATCTATGAACTCACCAACTTTATGTTGACACTTTTTAAGCATGTTTTTCTCAGGTGATATAGATACTTGGCTTACTTGAAGTGCATTGGAGTCTATACATTCAAGTTTTTCATTGTGATGCAATTATGGGACAAATGTTATATCAATTTCAAGGAAATCAACGAGATTATTTTTCAAACGACACATTTAGAGGTCGTTCTCTTGTATCTTGTGCGTATGGACTATGAAGTAGCACCCCAAGTGGTATTCCGCTGCATTGTGATTTTTGGGGGTGTTACAGATTGGTATCAGAGCACTGGTTATAGAGAACTAGGTTGCATATTTTACCCTAGACTATAACCGTTTTCATAAACATTGCATCACAGCAAACATTTTCAAAGTGCATACACACTACTTGCTTACTTGCTTAGGTTACTTGTTACCTTAAGTGCTTACATGGCATACACATATATATAATATATATGCTTGCATTCCTTTTGCGTATATCGTACGTTTATTTATATAAGAGTTAAGTATATAAATACTAGGACTTTTCTTAAGACATTGTGAGTTGCACAATGGTCTCATTTATACCTCAGACATTGTAAGTTACACAATGGTCTCATTTTACTTCTTAGACATTGTGAGTTGCACAATGGTCTCATTTCGTTCTCAGACATTGTAAGTTACACAATGGTCTCATTTTACTTCTTAGACATTGTGAGTTGCACAATGGTCTCATTTCGTTCTCAGACATTGTAAGTTAAACAATGGTCTCTAAGAATATTATTTTTCTTCATAGCTTTATACAATATCGTATTACACGGAGACCGTCATAATTTTGTTTACATGGAATTATGTATGAATCTAAGTATTACAAGTCTTGTATGGGCGAGACTTATAATACGAGGATTAATATGATAATTGTTATGTTAACAAAGCCCGTCACAGTTCTATTTACATGGGATTATGTATGAATCTAAGTATTACAAGTCTTGTATGGGCGGGACTTGTAATAGGAGGATTGATATGATAATCGCTATGTTGACTCGTTCATAGAGACCTTTACCTTGTTTACTCTAACCGAGTGCTCATTAACTATCTTGAACTCTAGGTCGATATTCCTTGGTAGTTTTACTCCCCGCCTTCGAAGACGAGTTTTAAACACTCGCCTCATACTCATTAGAAGTACATGCATCGTCATGTTATCCATCACCTTGAAGGTTATGTGAGTACGCGTATTGCATCGGAAATTATTAAGTAGGATGATTTATAATCTCTTTATTTGAAAGGATTGGGACGCCTCTTCAGTTAAATAAAGAAATTGTAAATCCCCGAACCATAAGTTTATCATTTCTTACTTACATAAATTAGGACGCTCCTTTATGTAAGTAATGAATTATAAATGAGTGGGCTTAATGGTATCCGATATGAGACGAGTATGAACCTGAACTCGATAATCACCAGAATCCGTTAAAAGGGTCTAGAGACACAATTTTCCCCTCCCCCCCCCCCCCCCCCCCCTGTCTTGCCATAGAGCATTTAAGGCCTCGTTGGAACTACCTTTTCTCATTCTTAAGTTAATTACTTTGCCGTTTCTAAATCCTCGCGATCACGAAACTGTTAGTTGAGATAAAGCCTTGTTACCACAATTGAACTATTGGAGTTGCGTCATCCTCGAACTAACGACTGAGTACCATAATCCGCCGTCTATCGCATAAGCTCTCTCGCGAGCTCCTCTTATTTATTGAACTTTATTCTGGGGATATTGTTTCTCGGAGGGTCCTCACCCTCTGCATCCCATCACCATTTGTCATAGTTATTGTCGTTATGGTTGCTGTTGTTGGGTCCTGGAGTGGTCCCAGATTGTACAAACTTTATCAACTAAGTGATGAAACCCACCTTAAACAAGATAAGCATATGTCGATATAGTATTCAGTTGAATTACTCATTGCAGACAAATAGTACACCAGTTTAAGTCATGATACTAATTAGTACTGCCAAGTAAGTTGGGTACCTACATTCATAAGCCACGTTGATGTGAATCATCGAACATTGCAGATAGCAGAAACGAGACTCCGTCCTCGGACATTTAGAAACTTATACAAACATACTCACGCGACTACACCTTCTTCTTGAGGTTTTCACTATAATGAGACTTTCCCTATAACGCGGTTATACCAGTCATAAGATCTGCAATAATATATTTTGAGATACCCATTTTGATGGATTAAATATCCTGGACAAACCTAGCCAAAATTTTTGGTAGATTGAGAAGTGTAGAAACACCGAATTTTGCTGAATAAAGTTATCAGCGTCTTGTTTAGAACGAGTTTATTAAACCTTAAGTCTTTCCTTGGTCACACAATCGGATAACACAAATTTAATCTCGGGACGAGATTTCTTTAAGGGGTAGGTACTGTAACATCCGAGAATTTTCGGAATTTTAAAGGACTATTTTAATCTTTGACTTTTCGAGTCTGACTTGACTTTTTGACTTTTGGTCTTTTATTTTCACATAAAAGCGATTACCGCGTAACCGGTAATTTTTCGGAACATATTTAAAGGAGATATATGTTATTCCTAGGTTGATTTATCAAAAACGAGCAGCTAAATCACGTTTTCATTATTCGGACTCTAAAGCAATTTGATGTAAAACGACATTCCTGACAACTTTTTAGTTTTGACCGAGACCCGAAAACAGTCAGAAAGTGACTGAAATGCCCTCGCAAGATTTAGAAACGAGAAAATAATTATGTTATATTTAATTAACACTTTTTATTAAATAAAAATATTTAATAAATTAGTCATCATTTTATTCGAAAACGTTTGTTGATAACGCGAATATGCGGGTTAAAAGTTTATTTCTAGTTTTACTTTCGGACGAGACGTAACCGGTTCACTAAATAAATAACGAATATTTTTATAAATGTTATGAAAATATTTATGAAATACTATCAAATAAATACTCATTTTTATCAGAAAAATGATTTGGAAAACAATGGCGCAAGTTTCGAGATTTGAATCATCCGTTAAGTCGCTCAAACGAGTCCCGAACCGATAGTTATAAAAAACTATATAAAAATTTACAAAATGAACCCTAGACTATTGGGTATTTAACATTTCATATTATAACTTTTACTATATATATAAAAGTTATATAACTTTTTTTTTCATTTCCATTTTCTTTACACATACTACACACACTCCCTCTCTCCTTCATAATCCGGCCGCCGCCGCCGGCCACCATGCTGCCGTCGCCGGAAAAGTTTTCCGGCGGACTTTTCCGACCGAACCAAGAATTGGTCCCCACCACCGGATCTATCGATCCACCAACTCACGCGCCGCCACGCTCCACCCCATCACCCCCACTGCCACCGAGCACCAACCGAAACCACCACCCACCTCGCTGCCACCACCCTCTCACCGTCATCACCCACAGCCCGCACCCACCACCACACCACAACCGTCCTCATCATCATCACCACCACCTCTATCCAGCCCACCATAGGGTGCGTTGGGTTTGACAAAGACGAACCACAAGGGTGCGTCGGGTTTGGCAGAGCACCAAAAGGGTGCGTGTGGTTTTATTGATAAACGACATAGGGTACGTTTGGTACAACCGATTAGGGTGCGTTAGATCTGGGTTAAGCACCAGATTAGGGTGCGTTCGTTTGGTTGCTCAGCCACCCAAAGGGGTGCGTTGGTGTGGTTTTTATTTAAAAACAACGAGGGTCCGTTTGGTTTCGGGTATAACTCCACAGGGGTGCTTGTTTCGGTGATAAGCACCAGCGTAGGATGCGTTTGATTTTACTCAGATTAGGGTGCATGTGGGTTGTGTCGAGAATCAAGGAGGGTGCGTTGGGTTGGTGATGCACCAGTCGAGGGTGCGTTTATTTTGTTTTACATCAGGTTAGGGTGCGTTTGGTTGGCAGGTTCACAACAAGGGGTGTTTGTTTCTGGACTTTGACACGAATAGGGTGTGTTTGGTTTTTAAAACGACCCGAAGGGGGTGCATTTGTGGTATAAAACAACCAATAACATATTAAGTTTTGTTTATATAAATTAATACCGGATCTAATGGTGGTAATGGCTAAATAAATGTGTTATTTATTTAATTTGTTTTGGTGATTTATAAACTTTAGAAGTGTTGGATATGGGTTTAAATCTGCCAAAAAGGGGTGTTTGGATTTGGGGTTAAAGGCCATAAGGGTGTGTTTGGTTTTACTAACTTATTTATTATTTCTAAATATATAATTGAAACAAGCAAATATTTGAAACAAATATTGATTAAGGGGAATCGTTTTATAAACGGAAAAGTCATAACGAAATTTATATATAAAATTTCTATATTTAGTAATGTTTTGCTAAAACTTATATTATTTTAAACCCGGTAAAAGAGACTAAATTATATTTTAAAAATATACCAAAATATAACTATACGATAATCTGAGCAACGAACGAAAACTATACTTTTACAAATAAGGCAACATTTTTAGCTACGATCCGTCAATAAGACGAAAGATTAATTTATAAAATATTATTTTATAAATTCCTGACTAGAAAATAAGGTCATAACTTTTGTAAAAGCTTTCCAAACATTGTTTGTTTAATTCATAACTTTAAGAGGTGAGTTTACTTTTATGCAAGGACTTTTTGTTAATTAAATTGGTGTCGAAATATTTGTTTTCAATTATCTTCTCACACTTATTATATAATACTTGCAAAGTATTATATACTTTATGTTAAACTTTGGATTGTTTGTCTTTATTAAATAATTCACGGTATGAGTTATATAAGGGTTTATTTTTCATATGAAATATATACGGAATATATTACACACTTTGCGTTACTTTTCGATTTATTTTATTTAACCAACCACCAAACCATTACAACTCGGAAACCTAAATCCTTTATCAACGTGTCGCGTTGAGGGACTATCCATCGGGAAACCCAAACACATTATCCTAGGCTAGTGGGACTTAGCCGTTAAAATTAGTTGCAACTTCTTGATCGAGCCGCTTTGTCTTCCGTTCGTGTTGTGCCATATGAGGATGCTATCTGCCAAATCGTTTCTCATCACTCAATGTGAGTGTATGCCCACAGGTTGTACTGGTTTTACATATATTATTGGTGGTTTGAGAAACGTGCTTGGTTTAAAAATGCATTTACATGGTTGATTACAATTGGTTTACCTACTCTTTTACATAGCTCGCTATGGGAGATATATTACCTGACTTCATTTTGGTCACAAATTATGTACTTTACTTTTGAAGGATACGGATTAGCTTAAGCGGATTGAACTGATGACAAAACGGTACTGCCCGGGTGTTCTTGGAGGGGACACCGGTAACGGGAGTACATATTTTTACTTTACTGCCCGGGTGTTCTTGGAGGGGACACCGGTAACGGGAGTATATATTTTTACTTTACTGCCCGGGTGTTCTTGGAGGGGACACCGATAACGGGAGTATATATTCTTTAAATCTCTGCCCGGGTGTTCTTGGAGGGGACACCTGTAATGGGTATATATAAGTCTACGTCACAACGTCATGAACTATAAATCACTTGGAGGGTGGGCGCGAATGTTATGAAATAGATCTTTTGGGTGTGGATCCCTGTTCGGGTGTTAGCTATCGCGGTAAGAACGTTATGGCGTGACTGTCATGCGAATGATATATAAATAGATCTATTCGAGTTGACAATCCCGTTCGGGTGATAGCTATCATAGGTAAACAACGTTAATAACATGTGTATTACCATTGGATAGGACTATAGGGCCCCCCGACAAAATACCATGAAATTTTTTCTGTTATATTAGTGCATGGTTTTTTGAACTTAGGAGTAATGTATAATCATTGTTTTATACAAACCACGGATATTTTACTGTGCTCTTGGAATAAAGTGGCCAATACTACTTGAATCTTTTGGTGACATTACATTGTCATGCATTCTTTATAAAATATTTGGAATATGATTGGTACTTTTGGTGACATACATTGATCATGCATTCTTTTAATCTTTTTTTTTTTTTAGGATAAGATTGGTACTTTTGGTGACATAAAATGTGTCATGCATTCTTTATAAATCTTTGGGATTTTTACATGGTACTGTGATGACACAGTGGACAAATACATTCATTTGAAACTTACATTCATATTTAAACTAACCTATGAACTCACCAACTTTATGTTGACCGTTTTAAGCATGTTTTTCTCAGGTGATATAAATACTTGGCTTACTTGAAGTGCATTGGAGTCTATACATTCAAGTTTTTCATGGTGATGCAATTATGGGACAAATGTTATATTAATTTCAAGGAAATCAACGAGATTATTTTTCAAACGACACATTTAGAGGTCGTTCTCTTGTATCTAGCACTGTGTATTATGAAGTAGCACCCCAAGTGGTATTCCGCTGCGTTGTGATTTTTTTGGGGGTGTTACAAACTGCGCATACCAAGGCGACGAACCAAATAATTAAACCTATCCACTAGAAGGGCTTTGGTGAAGAGGTCAGCCAATTGGTAATCCGTCATGACAAAATACAGTTTAATTGTACCTTTTTCTACTTGCTCCTTAATGAAATGGTAGTGGACTGCGATGTGTTTGGTTCTGGAGTGTTGGACCGGGTTGTAGGATATGGCTATGACTGACTTTGAATCACAATAGATAGTAATCTTATTAAAGTGAAAGCCATAATCCGTTAACTTTGTTCTCATCTAGAGGACTTGAGCGCAGCAAGCGGATAGAGACACATATTCTGCTTTCGCGGTTAACAATGTTGTACAGTCTTGTTTCTTCGAGGACCAGCTCACCAGCTTTTTGCCTAAGAATTGAGTTCCACCAGAAGTGCTCTTAAAGGAGTCTCGACATCCCGCGTAATCAACATCTGAAAATCCAGTTAGTTCAAAACCAGAATCCTTCGTATACTAGAGACCCATATTGATGGTTCTCCGAAGATAACGAAAGATCAATTCGACTCTACTAGACTTGGTGTATCGAAAAGCCTCCTCTTTGAACGAAATTTTGTTCTGGGTTTTCAAAAGGCGAGAGCAGTTCCCTTGTAGAACTTCTTGTCATGCACTACCTGAAACAAATGACAATAAATCAGTAGGATATGTCCTGATGAGAGAAATCAAATGTAGATTCGAAACAAATGGATTTTTACTACTATTACTGTATCAGATGACAAATACGCCGTATTCAATTGGTCTGAATACGCCGTATAGGTCTGTTGAATGTCATTACGCCGTATAGAGTTCACGAAATACGCCGTATTGTTTGGAAAACAGATACGCCATTTAGACTGTGAAACTCAATACGCTGTCCTGATCAGAAGGTTTGATACGTCGTATCCAACTGGTGGATACGGCGTATCAGGTGATCAGTCAGAACAGAATACTATTAAAAAACAATTAAATGCGAGAATTTAAACAAACAATTTAAACACACAATGCGAATAAATACAAACAGAATTTAAATAATTAGATTACACTAAATTAATTTAATTAAAGGTTAGAAATACTAATAAGAATAAGGTTTAATTATTTCACTCCCCGGCAACGGCGCCAAAAACCTGATGTGCTGTCGTGTAGGGTCAATTATTTGATTATCAAGTTTTAAATTTATATTTAGCCGACAAACCTAAAACAACACTTTAACGAGCAGTGTACCCGATCAAGATGGAGTTCGCGGTAAGTAGGGTGTCGAACACTAAGAGTGGAAAATTAATCCTATATTCTATCAGTATTTTAATTAGTTTATTTACCGGTTAAACCTATGCTATGTACGTTGTCTAATGATATGGGGGTTTTCAGCCTGAGAGACTGGCACAGGTTTGGTGGAAACAAATACCAATTCAATACACAATAAACACAAAAGAAGAAAATTAGAAGATAGAAAAGCGATACAAGCAAAATGATAGAAAACTATATTAGCCATTTTATCTTTGGTTCAATGCTGGTTTGTTTGTTTTAGTGCAATGATTTACTTATCTCAAAGCGGCATATCATTCTTAAGACGGTGAAGGGTTCCCGGCTCTCCTGGTCTCCACCTACTTATGGAAGAGGGGGTGAGTTGATATTAAGGTTTCAAGGCGCTTGAAGTGGAAAGATCTCATCATTGTAGTATCTCAGACGAAAGATGTTTAGAGCCAGAGATGAAAGAGTGATTTTGCTTTCAATATCTAGCTGGTACAGCTTCCAATAGATGTTTTGTGCTTTTTGCATGACTCCACCTAAGAGAAGGATATCCGTCTTCATATACTCTATCAATACCTCTTTGTCTTTCTCAAGACTTTTCTCGTTTACACTCTCGTGGTCAACAGAGCCTTTAGTCCCAAGATCGGGGCATAGACTCATAGCTAGGTTCTGAAGCGTACCAGGGAGTAGATTCAAGGAATCCCTGAAGCGGAATAACATCACTTTACCTGAATAGACTGATAACTCATAAAGCCTATTGTTCCGCATAAGTGGTTTAATCTTGTATTTAGGGTGATGACAAGCAAGGTGCTTAAGCAAGAAAATTCCATCGAATCTTGAGAAGTTGTGGAAGTAAACAGTTTTGGCTTTCTTCTCTTGTTTCACAAGTCTTTCTATCATACTGATCAAGTCAATCATCACTTTTCGACTTCTTTCTTCAAAGCTATCCAGGATGACTTTATAGTCTTCACTATAGTAGGTATGAATTATCATATCCTTTTCTATCATTTTACCAGGATGAACCATCATGAGACCCGCGGCATAAGGCTTATGAATGTTATTTACAATGATTGTCTCGAGGTCAGATACAATGAATGGTTTCAGTTCCGTGCTACCCTTTTTGATAGCTGTGATATACTCAGGATACTCTTTCTCTTTTTGGGGGTCTACTCCGGTGCTTACTGGAGATAGACTCCTATCTATGCTAACTATCTTTGTTTGGTTTTCTTTGTTATGTTTGCATGTATGGTATGGGAAAACCCTAGTGTAAAATTTTGACTACTTAATTTCATGCTAATATAAATAAAGACTTATTCGTAAAAATGTGCAACATTCCCTTGACAGAAAGAGGCAGATATTTCATTAATAAACAGAGCAGAGGAGCCAACCCCAGGAACCTTCTTAAGAGTAAGTAGCAATGTCTACGCCCTTTTGAATTGCTATTTCATGGAATAAGCGCTTCCCAGATGGGTATAAGGTAGGAGTACCGGCGAAATGGTTTAGGAAAGGCTCTGACAAGACCTAGCCAATGCAGACCCATTTTTTGAAGGGAATCCACTTCCCAATTCTCCCCCGGTCTGGTCAGCATATACTTAATCAGGTCCGTTCGAGCAATTACCAACACTGTTGTGGAAAGGAAGTAGTGTCAGAGCTTGGTTGCTGCAAAGTAGAGCGAGAAGCACATCTTCTCGATCGGCGAATCATTCTTCTTAGGGCCCTGTAAGACCGATAATACACGGCCTGCTCCTGCCCTGAATCAGATCGAATTGGGGCATAGGGGATGATTGTAGATAGACCATCAGCATAAGAAATTCTCGTAAACCAAGAACCATCAAGCAATTTCATGCTTTTGTTCCTAATTGGGTAAACCGGCGCATTCGCCTTTACCACTCCACTCTGTTTGTAGGAAGGTACTTCCGGCCCTCCTCAAGGATACCCGGGTCAATCTTTTTAGGTTGTGATGTAGGAAGAACCATTTTCTCTATATCCGCCATCTGTGTATAAGGGTCAGCAAGCTCCGAATCCCGTTCGTTCCGGTCAAGGAGCAATTTCAAACATTTCCATTTTGATATTGTCTTTCCCTTTTCAATCTGTCTCAGAGCAAGCAAAGTCTGACCTTATCTACTTATAAGCGCAGAGGGAAAGTAGCAACTTGATTTGGACCATAGGGGCTTCCTTCCGAACTACGGATAGGCTACCGGGCTTTGCACTTCGGCCCGTGAGAATACCGTGCTCTATCTCTTCTCTCACCCGACAGAGAACTATCGTCTCGCTTTCGCTATTTCTTGCAAAAAAAGAAAAGACAAGGGGGGGACATAAAGGCCTTACCCCTGAACATCAAAACAAGCTAGGGAGCTCTAAAAAAGAACATGCCTTGGCTATGAACAGGCTTTTTAGAATCAAAAGGAAGAGACCCTAAGCTATTAAATAAAATGGAGTCTGAATGAGTATGACCATAAGCAGCCAAACAATCTGCAGCTTTGTTGCCCCCCCTAAAGACATGAGAGAATTTCGATAAAGAAAAATGTCCTTTCCCAGCAAGCACAACTCACTAGCATGATCCTAAGAAAGCCACACTGTGATTTTGATTTGGCACCATTAAACCAGGAAGCCAAAAGATGGTGAAGAGAGGAGCTTTCTAAAATCAATCCACATTGAGACTGGGAGAGAAATGAGACCCTATTATCTATCCTAGCAATATCACTTTGAGAGAGGTGATCCACTCTTTCTATGCAAGGAGAGGAACAGCAAACACATTTGGAGGCAAAATGAATTCCAAACCTGGGAAAACTGCTATCAACAGCAATGGCATTCTTAATTAGTATTAGTTTCCACAAAAAAACACCCATTTTCAAGGGCAACCATTTGTTCCAAAGATTTTGATAAAGAGATCTCTAGCTAGTCTCTTCTTTTGAGAGGACAACTCAATCAACTCGGTGGATCCCCTCTTGTCAAAATACTGAAAGCAAAGAGTGAAGCATGTGTTTTGTTTACATTCTAACTATTTTCCCATAGTTAAGAGAGTCAAGACGATCTTCCTTTTCTTTTGCCCTAAGCCCCAGTCATCCGTGGAGCCTTTTCATAGCTAGGCCTCCTCTTTTTCGATGACTTAGGAGGGAAATTATCTTCTCGCAATTAGGAGTCAGTGGATGACATCCCATTCTAGGAGTTTACTTACGGCTGAAGTAAGCAGAGAGTCAAAAAAAGTCCAAGGAAGCTTTTCAAGTAGGATTCGAACCTACGCCCGACTAGTCAGTTACCAACCGACCGCTCTACCACTGAGCTTGAAATCAAAAAAGCTATAATAAGGCAATCCATGGGCATGGAACCCCGAAATAGCCAATCTACAATCAAACTTTTAATCAGGTCGAAAAATTCTTGCCGGTGGGTAGAACCAAGACTCATTTTAGCCAGGAGCTTACTTTAACTACTTATTTAGCTACTTTAGGTCGTTGTAGTCCATAAATCAGATAAAACTTTATCAGAGCTTGCATTCGATGCCGTTGATTCAATTTCTTCACCACCGGTAGCAATCAATTCTAAAAAGAAGCTTCCTTCGCAGGAAAGATATTCTAGTAAATAGAAAACTCGCCATTCATTCATGAACTGTCTTGCCCGTGTCATCAAGAGCTACAGCTATATCTCTCGAAGGTGTCTTAGCTCCACCGATAGGAACTGCCCACCTATCCAGGTAACCTCACCCGTGAACCACGAACTACACTTACAGACAACCTAAGAAGAAACGGAGTATCACCCAGTTTTTCATAAGCATAAGAAGCAAAAACTAGAAGAATAAACAAGAGATAACGCGCATACAAAGAGGATTCTTAACCGTTCGCAAAGAGAAGATAGTTGTTTTAGGCAAGGAAAAAAGCCAACCATAGCAGAACGCAATCAAAGCTTTCGTCCTTGGCCGCTCCTTCAACTGATTTCATTCATTCATAAACTCGCTTGAACGTGCCATCAAGAGCTCCAGCTGCAAGAGGATAGGATCTTTAGGCTGGGCACGAAAGCTGCATTGATTTGACTTCTTTGCTTCTGCTATTGAAGCGAAAAACCCCAAGAAAACTTTATCAATTCTCATTCTTCTTTGGCGACAAGGAAGGCTACCCCTGGGTAAAAGTACTAATCCGTCTATCTACTTACTACCTAACTAAGAGAATGGTATTTACTGAGAGAAGTAGTACGAGGAGCTAGATTGTTGCTGTCTTCTTTTTGGCAGTGGGATAGGGAAACTGTGAGGACTGAACTTTCACTTTCTTACTTGAACTCATAGCTCTTTCTCTTTTTCTCTTTTGAGAGCTGTATGTAACTACAGTTCTTTATGGGCTGGGGAAATCTCCTAAATTACAAGAGAGGAAGATAGAGTTAGCATTGATTGGGAAGGAAGGAACTAGTAATCCATTTAAGAGGACTTTACCCTAGAAAAAGTCAAAGGGAGGGAAGGAACTTACTTTTTCTAACTCGGAATGAATTGGAAGTGCGAGATGCACTAATCGGAAAGAGACTCTCTCTTGACCTGACTTTCCCTATTGGCTTTGACTGCGGTAAGTAATTCACTCAAACCGATTCCATTTATGGAGGGTGGGAAAACGATTTCTTTTATCAGGATTAAAGGCTTAGCCGCCTGACTCACTCCGGATAGAAAGATTGAGGGGGTCAGACACGGCGGAGACTTTCATTGAATATGGGATTGAGACTACGACTGGAATGGAATTGCTCCGTTGATAGATCCAGATTCGCATCCGCCCATCTAAGAGATTTCTTCGTGCCGGGTCGTGAGCTATGTGGAGCGATCAAAAAAATGGGATCTATTGGGCTTTCACCTGCACTGCCTTCGCCTAGGACATTAGAAAGGGCGAGAAAGGGCTTGCTGCTGGTTCGGAACTCCCCTGAATTGATTTACAGCGCCTATTTTCAAGCTTATAAAAGGAATTGCTTCTATTAACTTTAAAGAGTGTCTCTCCTGTCCGGCTCGATATGAACAAGGTAGGCTGGTAGGTGGGTAGGCTTCTATCCGACTAGTAGGGCATGCAGTTCTCCCCTTAGCCTTAGGGCAGGCACGAAATCAATTAACAGCTTATAAAGAAAAGAGGACGACTTAAGACAGCAAGAACGGCCAAAAGAAGTAAGTCACTTGCAAGCCCAGGAAGAATGAAAAGAAATCGATGAATGTGTCCCGACCAAGCAACGAAGAAGCGCTAGCAGATGAGATTGGACCTATATAGACTAGGAAACACAGGGAAAGAAAGTCTTGGGGGTCCCCAAAACAGAGTGAGAACTAGCCCTTTGAGGAGCTCTCTAAGCTGTCTAACTCTCTATTACCATATGCAGAGGGAAACCAGGTTCAATAGCCGGATAGAGTAAGAAAACAACTAAATAGAAATGAGTACTTGCTACGGGTGAAGGAGTAAAGAGTTTCAAGAAAAAATCTCCTTAATGCGACTGCGGGAAGGCTGTTCCTGCTACATTTCGCTGGGGAAGAAAGAAGGAATTGAGTCCTTTCACATTATCACGGAAAAAGGGGATTGCCTATTAGTCAATTGTGACTGGAAAAAGACCCGGAACCCCATACCCTCTCATTCACTTAAGGCCGAGGAGCGTAGATTCATCTGACTTTTTATAAATGGAAAAAGAGACATAAGTCACGCATTCGAGCAAGAGCCTTTGCCTTTCTTCGCTATATAAATAGAGGGCCGGAGGAAGAAGTGCCAGAACCTCAACAAAAGAATTAAGGTGATAGAGTCTTACAGGAGACGCTAGGCTTCGGAATTGAATGGAATGATTCCTCTCCCTTGGTTGCCTTCACTGCCCGTGAATCCCTTCTCTTTTTCTATTCCAGTAGTCTTATGCGGTCTGGTCTGTCCATTAGTTGCTTAACTCATAGTAGTTAGGAGGTTGTTGTCCTAATGAGTGTAGCGGAGTGCTCCCTATCCTATTACTCATCTATAGGGCTATCACCCTAGCTTTCCCTGTCTCTGCCTTTCTTTCCTAGTCCTGAGTTTTTCTTCTTGACTATTGCTTGGGATTGGGTTTGACACTATTCAATACTAAATATCTACTCGTGGAGGGAGGGGAGGCAATAGATTCATCTTAGGCGGTAAGCGAAGGAACTGTAGGGCTTAGGGCAGCGAGTGAGCCTCGGATTTTTCTTCAATAGGCTCTAGGGGAGGTGAGAAGAGAGCCAATAGCTAGACTTAACAATTCATGGCATGAATTAGAGTTGAAGGAAGAAAGACATGAAATGCTAGAAAGATGGAATCTATGAATGAGCTCTTTCGTCTAAGCCTAGAACTAGGCAAGAGCAAGGAATGGACTTTATAGGCAAGAGCAAGGAATGGACTTTAAGTGAGTGAAAACCGGAAGGAGGGGACAAAGGTCAGTTCTATAAGGCAAGAAAGCAAGATCAGAAGAAGGAGCAATGCAGAATAACTAAGCATGACAAGGAGAGGATAGCTAGACTTTCAAAGACAGTAGCAATGGCAAGGAGACTAATCCCGATATTCTTTACCTAGCAATTGGAGGATTCTATTGATCCAAGACCTGTATGTAGACCTGGGCCTCCCCCGCTTTCAGTTAAGGCCAGAAAGAATTATCTTACCTTTCTCTTCTGTCAGTCTTTGAAGTTTCCTTTCTTTGAAAACCAAGGATGAAGCTAGAATGTGGAGTACGGACTTATGTGTAGAAATAACCTACAAAACTCGCTTCTCGAGAGCTCCCCTTTCAATCCGAATAGAGAGTCATTTGAATGTCATGTGATTTAGAGAGTCATAACCCCAATATAAAAATACGGTCTACTATCGAGGACAGAACCGCAGGTCTACACAACAAGACAGCGCTAATTATTCTGATTATCACGTTAATAGCTGGACTGCGAATTGGTCAACCGAATATGTCGAATCGGCATAAATAATAAATGATATGCAATTATCTCCTTCATATCCTTTCCATAGCTCCAGGGCCTATATCTCATTTCATTACAGGAGAAAGTCACCACATACCTCCAGTGCCTTGTTCTCTGTCCTGCATTTATCCCCAATCGCCCTTTTCAGCCACCTCCTCCCTAAAAACTAAGAAAACTCAACTGGTGCAAAGAACATTCTTTCAGATTCTTCAACATAAAATCCTTCATGAAAGCTGCAACAGGATACTCCAGTAATATCATCTTTTCTCGCTCGTCTCTTAATGCCTTCTATTGATCGATTGGGTGCCATTTCTTCTTCTCTTGAGGGCAGAGCAAATAGATTCATCTTGTCCTTAGGCTTGTGAAGGGAATGAGGCAGGGTAGCCAAAGCCCCAACACAGGGATAGGGCAATCCTTCCCAAGTAAATGCATAAGCATGATCAGAACTAGAGGGGTGTGAAGAGTAAGGGGGATCTCTGTGCAAAGCAAAACAGGTACTGCTAAGCAAAGAAGGGAATGCAAGATTTCAAAGAAGAAGAAAGATAGAGAAAAGTTTAGTACACTGACAGTCTTTCCCCTGCCTAATTGAATCTAATGATTAAAGAAGTAGGCTAATCAAATAGAAAGTGTGTGTAAACAATATGTAATGACTTGCTTGGGGTGAGAGCTCAGTTTCTAAGACGAGGCTAAGAATTCCTCTACTAAGGATTGAAAAGATCGAGGGTAATTCTGAGTTCTTGATGGACCTTTCTTATTATAGGCCAATGAAAGCTATGACTTCTTCCCTCATTCTCATCAAATGGGGTACTCATGAACTATAGAATCTCTCAAATCTCAGGAACTATAGAATCTCTCACTCAGGATTTGAATAAACTCTTTTATGCTAGATATGGAATTGTGAACAGACCCACTGACTATAGTCCGTACTCACAGACACACACACAGTCTACTGCTTCATATCAACCTTTTTTGTTCTTTCCATAAAATCAAAGAACAGGTAAAACTTCAAAAGACTAATGACAGAACTAGAGAAAGTGCAGACATAGATAATATATTTCTTATCTTCTCATGGCTTAAACTATAGAAAGCGGGGGAGGCCACCAGGTCGACATACAGGTCTTGGATCAATAGAATCCTCCAATTGCTAGGTAAAGAAATATCGGGATTAAGTCCTCCTTGCCATTGCTACTGTCTTTGAAAGTCTACTATCCTGCTCCTGTCATGCTTAGTTAATTCTGCGTTGCTCCTCTCTGATCTTGCATTTCTTGCCTTAATAAACTGACCTTTGTCCCCTCCTTCCGGTTTTCATCTCACTTAAATCCATTCCTGCTCTTGCCTTAAAGTCCATTCCTTGCCTCTTGCCTCTAGTTCTAGGGCTTAGACGAAAGACTCATTCAAAGATTCCATCTTTCTAGCATTTCATGTCTTTCTTCCTTCAACTCTAATTCATAGCCATGAATTGGTTAAGTCTAGCATTGCTCCTCTTCTCACCTCCCTAGAGCCTATTAAAGAAAAACCGAGGCTCACTCGCTCCCGAAGCCCTACAGTTCCTTCGCTTACCCGCTAAGGATGAATCTATTGCCTCCCCTCCCTCCACAGTAGATATTATATGAAAAGTGCAAACCAATCCCAAGCAATAGTCAAGAAGAAAAACCCTCAGGACTAGAAAAGAAGGCAGAGACAGGGAAAGCTAGGGTGATAGCCTATAGATCTGAGTAATAGGAAGGGAGCACTCCGCTACAACTCATTAGACAACAACCTCCTAACTACTATGAGTATCAACTAATGGACAGACCAGACCGCATAAACTACTGAATAGAAAAAGAGAAGGGATTCACGGCAGAGGCAACCAAGGGGAGGAATCAGTCCATTCAATTCCGAACCTACGTCTCTGTAAAAACACTATCACCTTAATTCTGTTGAGGTTCTCACTTCTTCCTCCGGCCCTCTATTTTTATAGCGAAGAAGGCAAAGCTCTTGCTCGAATGCGTGACTTATGTCTATTTTCATTTATAAAAAAGCCAGATGAATCTAACGCTCCCGGCCCTTAAGTGAATGAGAGGTATGGGTTCCGGGTCTTTTTTCCAGTCACAATTGACTATATAGGCAATCCCCTTTTTTCCGTGATAATGTAAAGGACCTCAATTCCCTTCTTTCTTCACCAGCGAAATGTACAGAACAGCCTTCCCCGCAGTCGCATTAAGGAGATTTTTCTTAAACTCTTACTCCTACACCCGTAGCCATACTCATTCTATTTAGTTGTTTCTACGCTATCCGGCGTATTTACCTGGTTTCCCTCTCATATGGTAATAGAGAGTTAGACAGCTTAGAGACTCCTCAAAGGGCTAGTTCTCACTCTTTTGAGGGACCCCCAAGACTTTCTTCCCTGTGTTTCCTAGACTATATAGGTCCCATCTCAACTCTAGCGCTCTTCGTTGCTTGGCGGGACCTATTCATCGTTTTCTTTTCATTCTTACCTGGGCTTGCAGTGACGTACTTCTTTTTGCCGTTCTTGCTGTCTTAATCGTCCTCGTTCTTTATAAGCGTTAATTGATTCGTGCCTGGCCCAAGGCTAAGGGAAACTCATGCCCTACTAGTCCTGATAGAAGCCTACCCACCTACCACCTACCTTTTCATATCGACCGGACAGGAAGACACTCTTTAAAGTTAATAGAAGCAATTCCTTTTATAAGCTTGAAAGATAGGCGTGTAAATCAATTCGGGGAGTTCCGAACCAGCAGCAAGCCCTTTCTCGCCGTTCTAATGTCCAGGCGAAGTCAGTAGCAGGTGAAAGCCCAATAGATTCACATTTTTTTTGATCCTCCACCATAGCTCACGACCCGCACGAAGAAATCTCTTAGATGGCGGAGCGAACTGATCTATCAACAGCAATTCCATTCCAGTCGGAGTCGTCAATCCCTATTCAATGAAAGTCTCCGACCCGTTCTGACCCCTCAATCATATCTATCCGGAGTGAGGTCAGGCGGCTAAGCCTTTAATCCTATAAAAAAATCGTTTTCCCACCTCCATAAATGGAATCGGTTTGAGTGAATTACTTACCGCAGTCAAAGCCAAATAGGGAAAGTCGGCAAGAGAGAGCCTCTTTCGATTAGTGCATCTCGCTCTTCCAATTTCATTCCGATTTAGAAAAAGTAAGTTCCTTCCCTCCCTTTGACTTTTTCTTGGGTAAAGTCCTCATAAATGGATTACTAGTTCCTTCCTTCCCCAATCATGCTAACTCATCTTCCTCTCTTGTAATGTAGGAGATTTCCCAGCCATAAAGAACTGTATGTTACATACAGCTCTCAAAAGAGTATAAGAGAAAGAAGCTATGAGTTCAAGTAAGGAAAGTGAATTCAGTCCTCACAGTTTCCCTATCCCACTGCCCAAAAAAGTAAGACAGCAACACTCTAGCTCCTCGACTACTTCTCTCAAAGTAAATACCATTCTCTTAGTTAGGTAGTAAGTATATCGACGATTAGTACTATTTACCCAGGGGTAGCCTTCCTTGCGCCAAAAAGAATGAAATTGATTAAAGTTTTCTTGGGGTTTTTCGCTTCAATAGCAAACAAAGAATCAAATCCAATGCAGCTTTTCGTGCCCAGCCGAAAGATCCTATCCCTCTTGCAGATGGAAGCCCTTGATGCACTTTCCAAGCGAGTTGTTATGATGAATGAATCATTGAAGGAGCGGCCAAGGACGAAAGCTTTGCTTGGGCGCTATGGTTGCTTTTTTTCCTTGCCTAAATCAACTCTCTCTTTGCGAACGGTAAGAATCCTCTTGTAAGCGCGTTATCTCTTGTTTTATTCTTCAATTTTTGCTTCTTATGCTTATGAAAACTGGTGATACTCCGTTTTCCTTCTTAGTTTCTGTAAGTGTAGTTCGTGGTTCACGGGGAGTTACCTGGATAGTGGGCAGTTCCTATCGTGAGCTAGACACCTTCGAGAGATATAGCTTAGCCTTGATGACACGGGCAAGACATTCATGAAATGAATGGCGAGTTTTCTATTTACTAGAATATCTTTCCTGCGAAGGAAGCTTCTTTTTAGAATTGATTGCTACCGGTGGTGAAGAAATTGAATCAACGGCATCGAATGCAAGCTCTGATAAAGTTTTATCTGATTTATGGACTACAACGACCTAAAGTAGCTAAATAAGTAGTTAAAGTAAGCTCCTGGCTAAAATGAGTCTTGGTTCTACCCACCGGCAAGAATTTTTCGACCTGATTAAAAGTTTGATTGTAGATTGGCTATTTCGGGGTTCCATGCCCATGGATTGCCTTATTATAGCTTTTTTGATTTCAAGCTCAGTGGTAGAGCGGTCGGCTGGTAACTGACTAGTCGGGCGTAGGTTCGAATCCTACTTGAAAAGCTTCCCTGGACTTTTTTGACTCTCTGCTTACTCCAGCCGTAAGTAAACTCGTAGAATGGGATGTCATCCACTGACTCCTAATTGCGAGAAGATAATTTCCCTCCTAAGTCATCGAAAAAGAGGAGGCCTAGCTATGAAAAGGCTCCACGGATGACTGGGGCTTAGGGCAAAAGAAAAGGAAGATCGTCTTGACTCTCTTAACTATGGGAAAATCGTTAGAATGTAAACGAAACACATGCTTCACTCTCGCTTTCAGTATTTTGACAAGAGGGGATCCGCCGAGTTGATTGAGTTGTCCTCTCAAAAGAAGAGACTGGCTAGAGATCTCTTTATCAAAATCTTTGGAACAAATGGTTGCCCTTGAAAATGGGTGTTTTTTTGTGGAAACTAATACTAATTAAGAATGCCATTGCTGTTGATAGCAGTTTTCCCAGGTTTGGAATTCATTTTGCCTCCAAATGTGTTTGCTGTTCCTCTCCTTGCATAGAAAGAGTGGATCACCTCTCTCAAAGTGATATTGCTAGGATAGATAATAGGGTCTCATTTCTCTCCCAGTCTCAATGTGGATTGATTTTAGAAAGCTCCTCTCTTCACCATCTTTTGGCTTCCTGGTTTAATGGTGCCAAATCAAAATCACAGTGTGGCTTTCTTAGGATCATGCTAGTGAGTTGTGCTTGCTGGGAAAGGACATTTTTCTTTATCGAAATTCTCTCATGTCTTTAGGGGGGGCAACAAAGCTGCAGATTGTTTGGCTGCTTATGGTCATACTCATTCAGACTCCATTTTATTTAATAGCTTAGGGTCTCTTCCTTTTGATTCTAAAAAGCCTGTTCATAGCCAAGGCATGTTCTTTTTTAGAGCTCCCTAGCTTGTTTTGATGTTCAGGGGTAAGGCCTTTATGTCCCCCCCTTGTCTTTTCTTTTTTTGCAAGAAATAGCGAAAGCGAGACGATAGTTCTCTGTCGGGTGAGAGAAGAGATAGAGCACGGTATTCTCACGGGCCGAAGTGCAAAGCCCGGTAGCCTATCCGTAGTTCGGAAGGAAGCCCCTATGGTCCAAATCAAGTTGCTACTTTCCCTCTGCGCTTATAAGTAGATAAGGTCAGACTTTGCTTGCTCTGAGACAGATTGAAAAGGGAAAGACAATATCAAAATGGAAATGTTTGAAATTGCTCCTTGACCGGAACGAACGGGATTCGGAGCTTGCTGACCCTTATACACAGATGGCGGATATAGAGAAAATGGTTCTTCCTACATCACAACCTAAAAAGATTGACCCGGGTATCCTTGAGGAGGGCCGGAAGTACCTTCCTACAAACAGAGTGGAGTGGTAAAGGCGAATGCGCCGGTTTACCCAATTAGGAACAAAAGCATGAAATTGCTTGATGGTTCTTGGTTTACGAGAATTTCTTATGCTGATGGTCTATCTACAATCATCCCCTATGCCCCAATTCGATCTGATTCAGGGCAGGAGCAGGCCGTGTATTATCGGTCTTACAGGGCCCTAAGAAGAATGATTCGCCGATCGAGAAGATGTGCTTCTCGCTCTACTTTGCAGCAACCAAGCTCTGACACTACTTCCTTTCCACAACAGTGTTGGTAATTGCTCGAACGGACCTGATTAAGTATATGCTGACCAGACCGGGGGAGAATTGGGAAGTGGATTCCCTTCAAAAAATGGGTCTGCATTGGCTAGGTCTTGTCAGAGCCTTTCCTAAACCATTTCGCCGGTACTCCTACCTTATACCCATCTTTTGTGAGGGAAAAAACGAGTGTGTTTGTTGTGTGAGAGGCATCCAAAATCAATCTTGGCCTTCCAATTTGAGTGCTCCCCAAGTTGTATGATCTTAACCATCCATCTCTTGGCTTATTCCTTGAACGAATTAGGTGTTAGGGGATTGCCATCCTGGACATAAGCCCATGTAGGGTGTGGGGTGATGGAGAGGTGATGGTTTTGCTGTCTAGTTGCAGAGGTGCAGGGGATTGAAGAAGAATGAACAAGGCAAAAATGGCGGGAAATGGAGTTTTATGTTTTATTATCTGAATTGGTGATACAGAGTAAAACTTTGGAGTGTTGGCAAAAATTACCCTTTAACTTGTATTGTGTCATATCATCGGAAGTCCTTGTGGTATGGTGAAAGTTTGAGGACATGTCAAGATCAGCCCTCCAATGTTATATGTTGTTTTACAGTTAAAGTCCTTTGTGGTGACTAACAATAGTTAATGGTTAAAGGTTTAACACATAACGTTGTTAAATGTTGAAATGGGCTGGTACATTCATTTGGGCCAAGTTCATAGGAAAGGAAATTGGGCCATTTTTATACTTAAGGGATTAATGGCCCATTTTGTCTTCATAATATACATTAATGGGCTAACCCGGCCCATTAGATGGGTACGGGTGGCCCATTAAGTATTTCTTCATTTACGGCTTTGGGTTTGACTTTGACTTTGTCAGGGTTGACTTTTGTTTACTTTGACTTTGATTTCTTGGCTTTTTGATTTATGGCTTTGACTTTGACTTTTGCTTCACGCTCTTTCCGTTTTCGTGCTCGATTTTGTCGTTTTGGCTTCGATTTTTGTCTTTTTCTTGGATATCCATTTTCTGCACAATACAAATGCAAACATACAAATACAAGGTATTTTTGGTACGTTTTTGGTCATTTTAGCTCGCTTTTAGTGGTCAAAGGTATGTGTAATTAAACACATACCAAAATCCCCCATACTAAGACATTGCCGTGTCCTCACGCAATGCTATAAGTAAGCACTTAGAAAACTAAGAATCTCAATCCCCCTTGACTAATTACCTAGAAAAGTAGCTAAGTGTTCATTGAGGGGAAATAAAGAATCAATAGCTTTGAAAATCCCCTTCTTTACCATTTTTAAATATATACACTTATTCCTACACATATTTTTGTATTTTTCATTATTCTCATTTTTTTGTACTTTTCTTTTTAAGCAACTAACTAACTTATTTGACTTTCGTTATTTTATAACTTTTAGAGATCATAGAACAAGATGGGGGTGGTGGTAACGGTGTATGATGTTATGTGGTTCAAACGATTGTTTGCAAGTTTATTGGATTGATTTGGCTCCATCCTGAGTGTCTTTCTAAGAATTGAATTATCCCATGTCGCTCATGTCTATATTCCCACATGATTGCAGATGAATCAAACACCATGGTACATGAGTATCTAACAGCGAATCAACTTCTCAAGATTCGATGGAATTTTCTTGCTTAAGCACCTTGCTTGTCATCACCCTAAATACAAGATTAAACCACTTATGCGGAACAATAGGCTTTATGAGTTATCAGTCTATTCAGGTAAAGTGATGTTATTCCGCTTCAGGGATTCCTTGAATCTACTCCCTGGTACGCTTCAGAACCTAGCTATGAGTCTATGCCCCGATCTTGGGACTAAAGGCTCTGTTGACCACGAGAGTGTAAACGAGAAAAGTCTTGAGAAAGACAAAGAGGTATTGATAGAGTATATGAAGACGGATATCCTTCTCTTAGGTGGAGTCATGCAAAAAGCACAAAACATCTATTGGAAGCTGTACCAGCTAGATATTGAAAGCAAAATCACTCTTTCATCTCTGGCTCTAAACATCTTTCGTCTGAGATACTACAATGATGAGATCTTTCCAATACACATTCCTAACCAAAATGAAGACACCTTCATTAGGAAAGCTTACTATGGAGGTCATACTGATTCTTATAAGCCATATGGTGAGAATCTCTACTACTATGATGTGAACTCACTCTATCCTTTTGTAATGAAAGAATATCCTATGCCTTGTGGTAAACCTGTATGGTATTCAAATCTGGAAGACATGGACATTGATAGCATGTTAGGCTTTATTGAGGCATATGTGGTATGTCCGAAGACAATCAATAAGCCCTTTCTGCCATATCGTTCTAAGACGGGTACTCTGATCTTTCCAACTGGTGAGTTTATAGGAGTCTACTATAGCGAGGAGTTGAAGTATGCAGTAGGCCTTGGGTACAAGGTGGTCCCTATCTCAGGCTACCTCTTTGAGAGGAAGGAAAGTCCTTTCAAAGACTTTGTTAGCTCGCTCTTTTCAAGCAGGTTAGAAGCAAGGAAAGAAGGAAATGATGCTTTGTCCTATGTGTACAAGATCCTTATGAATTCACTCTACGGTAGATTCGGGATTAACCCTAAAAGCACAATCACAGAGGTGTGCAATTTCAAAAGGTACACCGATGTTGTTTCATTCGAAGGATTTATACATGGGGATATGCTTAGCGAGAACAACTTCATCGTATCCTACCATACTAATACAGGAAATGACGGAACTCATTGGAACCCACCGAAGAACTCTGCTGTCCAACTAGCAGCTGCTATCACAGCCTCAGCTAGGATCTATATGTACCCTTATATCTCAAGGGATGACTGCTACTACACTGACACAGACTCAGTAGTGCTAAGTCAGCCACTCCCTGAGGAATTGATTTCATCTTCAATCTTGGGTATGTTAAAGCTGGAAGATCAAATTGTGAAAGGTTTCTTTCTTGCACCAAAAGCTTATAGTTACTACACCTTGGAAGGAAGCACAGTCAAAAAATACAAGGGACCTGCTAAAGATAAGGTCACTCCCGAATGGTTTGAGAAACAGTACGCAGAACCATCGAGAAGGGTGCAGGTCAAGGTGGATGCAAAATTCAGGATTGATTGGGAAAGTTTGGAGATCAAAAATCAAGAAATCATCTTCAGTTTAGGTCTGAAAGAGGGGTCTAAGAGGTTACCCGTATATGACAGTAATAAGAACTGGGTGGATACTGAGCCTATTGCTATACATGACTTGTCTAACATAGACTACATTAGTAGAAAAGTGATTTCATCACTAAGTGATAGAGTACTCCATCTTGAGAATGAGAGACTCAATGAGAAATTAGAAGAGAGGAATAGAGAGATTGCCAAGTTGAAATCACAGATTGAAGTACAGACAGGGGTCACTAACCAAACATTAGTCGAGAAAAAGACTGACATGAAAACAAAGACTGATGAGGAGAAACCCCCGTGAAAAGACTAGAGCCCTCTGTGCATCTCCTCCATGAATGTGATCAACAAGTATTTTAGTACCAACCTTGAATCTTATAGCACTTGAATCTTATAGCTAGCCTAAAATTGAGTATAGATAGGAAAGAGGTAAGAACCAGTGTCTATTTATTGCATGCCTAAAAACAAGTTTGAGTTGAGAAGGGATCGGAGATGAATGAAGCATCAAGGACATCCAAGACGTACGGAAGAACTTCATATAAAGGGAGTTCTTGCATTGGGGCTTGCTTTGATGATGGGTAGGCTTGTTGTGCTTTGGCCCTTCTGCGGGCTTTCATCGAGGTTTCATCGAAACAGGACCATTTTGAGGACTTTCTTTGTGATGGTTCATGTAGGCTTGGGTCTTTCATTCGGGCCCTATTGGGTGGGGCACCCTGTGGGCCAATGCGTATAACTTGGGCTTTCTTAACGTGGCTCATTTGACGACTCAGTACATGGATGTCACGAGTCTATTGGCATAGAATATGGAATCTTTTTCACGTAAGCTGGTGTACAGGTTCATAAAGTCTGCAGCTATAAGCAACAATTTGTTATACGGTCGCCGAGTTTGTTCAAACAAACAGCCTTTTTTGAGTATAGTAGGTCCGGCGTACTCGCGGGGCGAGATTCTTTTCTTAGGCTATAAATGGAGGCTCGAAAAGTGTCTTCACTTCATCAAATTCAAATCAAAGAAATTGAGTACTAGCACGTATGGCTATGGATGCTGCAAACAGGCTTTCTGCAATTGCTGCCGAAATGGGGCAACTACAAAATCTTATTCAAGAGAGCCGTAGAGTGCTAAACCTCTTTTTGAGGAGTGTTAGAACACTGGATCCTGACTTGAAAGAAGCGCGCATTCGCGCTGCCAGAGAGCGTATCGAGGATTTGGAGGGGAGGCAGCAAGCGCTGCGGGCGGAGCAGGAAGACCTCATTGTGCGTGCTGTCACCCGCCGCGGTCACCGGGGAGACTAGAATAGAAGAGTCCGCCGACTCTTTCTAGAAGATTGAAATAAGTGTCTGTATTATCCATTAGTTAAGTAGATGCAGGATGGGGTGTTATGCTTTTATTTAGTATATGTTTTTTAGTATGTGTGTTTAATGCTTTCGGTTTGTAATGTAATGTTTAATTAATGGAATCCTGCTTATGTATGAATTTTTCTGTATATTTTTGTGCAATAAACCAACTATTCAAAATAGTAAACATATTGCCTTGAAGAGAGGAATAGATGAAACTGGAAGAATTGTCAAATGAATAGTCCAGAAAAATCTTAGTTCACAGAGAAGAGAAAAAACAACGATCAAATTTCACATTTTCATAAGAAGCTCTTGGAACAGTTCTTACAAACATTGATTGAATATTGTAGCCTGATACTTCTATCTAAGTGGAAAAAGAACTAAAGGACACTAACTATTGATAAGAGGTTAAAGGGAAAAAAGGAAATAGAGAAAAATTCTATTAGTTCACAACAAATTGCAAGCACGTTTGTTTTTGACCTATATTTATTATGTTTTAGGATAGATAATAAAAGATAGAAAAAAGGAGAACTAAAAAAAGAAAAATGCAAAAAAAACCTCCTTTTATTTTATATGAATCTCCTTATGATGAGTAGAGCATCCTGTCTATGTGAAAATTCAACCAAGGTACTACAGCCTGATTATTTGGGTTTTGAATCTTTTCGTTTTTCTGAAATTCGAATAATATAGAATATAAAGCAAGAATAAACGTAGACAAAAGAAATGGTTTTTCTTGTTCGATTTTCTATCTAAAAAAAAAAATGTTCATGAGATTTTCTCCTCTTCTCTTGGAAACAAGAAGAAAGGGGGTGACCCAAAAAAGAAACCAACTTCCCAGCTTAGAAACAATTGATTGATTGATTAAAGGTGCTTAATGAAGAAAATCAAAAACAAATGGAAATGCTTTTGCCAATGAATTCGAAGAGAGAAGAACGCATGAAACTTAGGTGAAAAAGATCCCGTGCGCGAGTATCGATCCAGAAGGAAGTGGACATGGATGGAAAATGGAAAGAAAGCATTTTTCATCTAGACATATGCCATAGGATTCTATCCTCGCTCTGGGGCTAGCGCCTATTGGAATGGATATTTTTGAACCTATACTAGTCTATGAGCAGTATAGAGTCATCAGTACCAAACAGAGCTTATCTCTGATACCCAAGGATCACAATTGACCTACCGGCAACTTCGAACTCTCACTCTCCTTCAGCCGATTCAGATACCGAATCGTATCTCTTGGAGAGAGGCGCAGAAGCTCTCCCTTTGACTCAGGGGGCCTTCCACCACTTCGACTGATGCGGACGCGGTTCTCTCGTCGTGAAAGAAGTAATTAAAGGTAAGCCCCGGGTCAACCCGCGCTCGTTGTTGCCTGTATAGCTTTCTAGAGTAGAGATCTAGCAACGCATTCTAAGCACAGATCATTGGTATTGGATGTATCGTTAGGTTGTGCCGAGTCAAATCTGCTCCGTTTTTTTTCCGTTGCAGAAAAAAGATCCCTTCCCCCCGCTTTCAAAAATGATGAATATGAAGTCCGGGAGGCTGCAGGTACTATGGATCCTCTGACTCCCAATCGGGTTGCCTTCCCAGGTCTCGCCGGTGTTGCCTGTAGGTCGTGATGTGCCTTGAGATGGCCGTCTCCTGCCCCCCCCCCTCGCCGGTGGGGAATCCGCTCCCGAGTCGTCGCTCTGCTGCGTCTGGCCCGTCCTCTAGGCACCTTTAGAAGGCAGGGAGTCATAATCTACTTCCTTATCCTCATCTGGAGCTATTATCAAGCATAATCTCAGCTCATCATTCTCTTTCTCAATGTCAGATGGGTCATCTTGAGAAGTATCTTGTTTGAATCTTCTTTTTCTTGACTTCATCTTTTTCCTTGTACCGTGCTTTCTCTTTCTTGTATTTTCTTCTCCTTTATCCTCTTCCTTGACTTCTTCTTTAGATTCCTGCTTGATCTCTTCTCCTTTGGAGGAATCTCTCTTATTCATTTTTGTGATCAGTCTATCATCTTCAACAGACCCAATAGCAATGAAATCTTCATCTGACCTTTTTATCTTTTCATACATTGCTTGTATGTCTTCAAACTTCTTACTCTTGAACAATGGCCAACTCTTTCTGGTAATGCAAACATGAGATTTCCAAACTGCTTCAGAAGTCGCAAAGTTCACAAACGTATACCCGACATTCAGACAATGCTTAACATCAGTTGGTAGAAAGGTGGAGCATAAGGGTTTAGGGGTTTCTTGGAACAAGTTTGATTTGCCATGGTGTGTTTTACCTCTTTCATCCACAGATGACCCACTAAAAGTACGGTAAGAAAAAAAATTAGTTCACGTTGAGTAGTGTTCATAATTAGATGTGTGTGTGTGTTTTGGGGTGAAACTATGCGTGTGAGAGAGATGATATGTTCAGGAGATGAGAGGTTTTATAGACAATACTTCATATTGCCTCCCTTTAACCAATGTAGCTTATGGATTTATCATCCCAATTGAAACAACCAAGAACTGAAATCGGCTAACATCAAATGCCTTGGTTAGTAGATCAGCTACATTGTCATTAGTGTGGATCTTAAGCACCTGTATGAGTTTCTTCTCATAAGCATCTCGTATGAAGTGGTGCCTAATAGCAATATGCTTTGTCTTCGAATGATATACTGGATTCTTTACAATGCAAATGGTGCTTTCATTATCAATGTAGATCTTTGTGTTCATGAAGTTGAACCCATAGTCTAACATTTGATTTTGAATCCATAAAACTTGCCCACAGCAGCTTGCAGCAGCAACATATTCGGCTTCTGTTGTAGAAGTGGCTACAATGGTTTGTGTAGGAACCCAATTAACCACTTCACTTCATAACACACAACACGATTCAAGAAAAGAGATAGAGAGAGAGACGAAATTGGAGAGAGAGAGATTTGAGAGAGAAATGAGATAGAAAAGAAAATAGATTTTTAGAAATGAAAAACTATATGAAAATATCTATATATATATATTTAGATATTTTAGAAAATATCTAAATATATATATACCCCTACACATTTAATGTGA
>BQNB010054483.1:0-39520 GCA_026074375.1 Tanacetum coccineum
TTAAACGATAAACACATACGATTAATCAACCTCCATTCAATTTATTATAACAGCGATAGTATAGAAAAAATTAATAACGTCCACTCCAACAAACCCTAACCTACAAACGATTTAGATCAATGAATCATAGCAAACCCTAATTCAACCTATGCGTCGAATCGCATATAAATAAAATATAGTAGCGATTGAAAGTTTCTCTACACGAGTCTACCGATCACAAGAGAGGTGGGACGAACGAATCGAGGCCACAACCCTATCACAAATAGATTGATGTAGAAAGAAACAATAATCACAAACAATATTCGATCGATATACAATGAAAGGCACAGGAACGAAATCAGATTTGAATGATGAAGAGAAGATCAAAATCGCCCATAGAGAGAGAAACCTTGATATGAGAGTAGATAAGTTGAGCATAAAATATTTCTTATAAATACAAAAATGTTTTGTATATGTTTTTAAAAATGTTTGTATAAGGTTTGGAAATATAAAAAATTTCTTTGATCATTCAACAAATTAAAGTTTGTTTGTTCATACCTTTAGTGATTTACGTCGGGTGCGAACTTAAATTTGTTGTTGAAGAAAACATGAGACGTCGAAAGATGTTGACGTATGAATTGATGATTTGTGATTATGAGTAACTTAAGCACTTTACGTTATGTGTTATAAGTTACATGTTTGTCATCACCAAAACATGAAGAGAATGTATAGATTAAATATCGTAATATTTCTACCAACAGATTGAAGAGCAATACGTCGTATCCAGAAAACATCAATACGCCGTAATCACAATATAGTAATAAAATATTCTGGAAGATATCAAACGTGGTCCTTACTCCAAGAAATCCCTAATACGCCGTATCCCACATTGCTCGATACGGCGTATCGACCTGTTTCCAGACCCTATAAATAGATGACCCAAAACTCAGTTTTAGGTATGCAAGTGAATCCCTAAACCACCAAGTCGACCAAAAGACGAATAAAGGAGCCTAGAAGGCCAGAAAAGAGCCTCAAGATCATAGGAAAACTCTTGTAATCTTCGCGCAACCGAATACGCGTTCGATTGAGGTTTCTTTATTTTAATCATTCATATATCAAACCGTGTGTATTTTTACAATGACTATCGGCTGATACCTTTAGGTATCAGCCATGTTTATAAAGGTTTAATGTTTGGTTTGTTTATCTCGATTGCTTAATTTATCGTTGATTTATTGATTATGTTTATCGCATGATACTTGTTTATGTGCTTAAGTATGCGACCTATCATTCAACTGGGTCTAGTCCTACATATTTAATGCGCTGCAACTTCGGTGTTGTTTGGGCGTAGGCTAAGAGTCTGGGATAGCTCTCCATATTGCAATTTATATATCTAGAATCATAGGATCACAAATATTGACCTATCTTTGCCTTTAGATTAGTGAGCTTAGTTGAGCCATAAGGTGACCTTGGTATCAACGAGTACGTTCTTATTCCATTGGTAAGGACTCGGACAGTGGACTACTAGTATATAAAGAGCCGTTAAGCAGTAAGTGGGTAAAGTCTCCATGAGCTAGGGTTTAGTAAGAGCACCATTACTTAGATCCTAAGATAGATTATAATCAACATAAGGATGCTTTATGCGGATGCGTCTAATTGTGACAGAATTAGCGTGTCTAGGTCTTAGGAAGAAGTACCGCCTAAGTCTAGGAATGATATGCCCTTCGAGATAAGTCAATCATTGCACTATTAAACAAACCTGCGTTTTATCGGATTATTCATGGTTGATACGTTTTCCTTACATTAGTTCTTGACCGTTCCTCTATCGTTTGTTATCTACTTGTGTATTTAATGCATTACAGTCATAAAAACCTTAGGTTAGATAAACAAAACAGTGCCAGTCTCTCACGCTGAAACCCCCCTTTTGCATTAGTTTTAGGTTTATCTTAGATAACTACAATACTGATAGATTAGATATTAACGCTCTCACTCTTAGTGATCGACACCTTACTTACCACGTATAAATAGTAAAACTTGATACATAAAATAACACCTACACAACGACACTTCAAGTTTTTGGCGCCACTGTCGGGGTGTGAAGTTGTTTAATTCTTATTTATTAGTGTTTTAGTTTAGTTTAGATTAATTTGCATATTTGTGTGTTTGTTTTGTGTGTTTGATTTTCTGCATTGTATATTTTTGCATATTGTGTGTTTGTGTGTTTTCTGCATTATTACAGTCTTCTGTAATATTCTGAGTCGAATACTGAATACAGCGTATTCAATTTATTGGATACGGCGTATAAATTTTTTTCAAACCAATACAGCGTATTCGACGCTATCATCAATACGGCGTATTCAGTTCACTGAATACGACGTATTAAGCTATTTGACAGTTTTCTTTCCTAGCGAATTTATTACAGGTTAAAATGGACGACCCCAACATTACTATGGAGGAGTATATCAGGCTTGAGGAAGAAAAAGCTCGTAGGCATGGTAAGGTGTATAACTGGGAAACTGCTACGTATGGTAAGATCTGGGATAATGAAGACGTTCTCGACCTCAGATCTGTTGAAACTGAATTCCCAGCTATAGTCTTTAACGACACGTTAACATCTGAAGCAACACTCTCGTGTGAACCCACGGTAAGTCCTCTTAACGACAATAAAATTGACTTTAGAACATCGTTTGATGAATCCGACGATGAAGATTACACGGTAATTTATGACAAAAGTTCATTTTCCTATAAAATAATTTCTGTCAACGATTTGAAAACGGATTCGGAAAATGATAATGATAAAGTCAATATGCCTTCGTTTCCGTCACCCGAGCCTACGGTCAGTTATTTTGATGATTTAGACTTCTTTAAAGATTTTGAGAAAGAATTTTCAGCCATTGTTTACAATGATGCTCTAACGTCTAAATTAGCTTTCTTAACTGAACCTATTGTAAGTCCTCAACATATCGATGAGTTTAATTTGAAAGATGAAACATCATTGTCCGAATGTGATGAAGAGGAACAAAACATTTTAAACTTTAATGATCTATTTCCTTTTAACGTAATTTATCCTAATGATTCAAAATCGGATAAGGACAATGATGATGATAAAGTCGATATTGAACACTCTTCGGGGGATTTATCTGTCAAACCGTTACCTGATGTAATAAATACCGATGTTGGTGCCTATGCACATGGGTCAAATAAGCTTTTGGAAACAAGTCATGATACATCTAATAAAATTTTCAAAACTGAAACTTTTATCAAGGAACTAAATTTTAATATCATGACTTGGAACCATCTTAATAAAGGGATGTCATTCATTTTCCTAATCAAGAATTTGTATGTGCCATTTGGCATCCCGTTCGACCTTAAATTGTTTTATAAGGATGAGATTAAATTGGGGCAAGTCTAACTTAAAGACTTTTCTGTAAACAAAAGTGCTTGCCGGGAGACAACCCGGAATGTAATTTTTAATTTTTATCGAGTCTGTCTTCCCAGACTGTCTATACGGCGTATCCAAACCCCATGGATACGGCATATTGACCTTCTGGACGTTATCCAGTCCTTATTTTTAGCACAGTCTATACGACGTATTCATTAAATGAATACAACGTATTCGACACAGGTATCAATACGGCGTATCCTGGGGTATGGATACGGCGTATCGACTTCCTTAGGTATTTATTTATAGTCTAATCAAACGAATACACGGAGATAGAGTTGCATTTGTTTTCTAAGAATTTACGCAGGACCCACTGGAACAAATCGACAATATTGGTGGAGAATTTACAAATCTGGAGATCTTGAAGTGTTGGAGTCTTGAAACATCAAGGCGGCTGTTCAACACACATTCTTGCTCAATAAACTCAACATGGAGAATCTACCGAGAAAATATCAGGGGAGTTTCTCATTCTAATTCTTTTTAATTCCCGTATTTAATGTTTTATCTATACAACGAGGACGTTGTATAATTCAAGTGGGGGGATGGAATTAGAATGTTTACTTGTCCTATTTTTCATACTAAAATGCTTAAATTATGCTCAAATTTAAAAAAAAATTCAAGCATAATTTTGTGAAATTACTTGTTACATAACCCGCACACAACAACCATTGTTAGATATTGTGAGGATTTAACCCTATCCGTTTCTAAATGTTTACCCAAATTCCACAAAAATATAAGTGTGCCGGTGATGTTGTAGACTTTAGAACTTGGCTTAGTATATCACTCGAGACTGCAGTGATGAGTACTATGGATTTAGATGGAGTAACTTGTTTAAATCGGTAAATTTTAGGATTACACCCAAATCGCCTTTCTATGTTGTTTATTAACTAACTACACCAGTTAGTTAACCTCCAGTTTAAACCCCTTTCCACTCTCATCTTTAGAGTGATGATCCACTAGAACAACCCGTAGAGCCAATCCTTTAGGAACTACACCAACTATTTGTTTCGTTACACCCTTACACCTTAACCTACCCTGTTAGATTAAGTTTAATTTACAGTTGCTAGTTGCTTAAAGTGTAAAGTTTATATTTCCCGAGTTTTGTGTCATTTTCTATTTTTGGTGCGGTTGGAAATTTGCACATTGCAAATGGGAATGTATATTATAGTCAAAACTCATGTGATTTTACTACCATCACAATTAATGGTGAGTCTGAAGAATGAAGAAACTATCGGAGGAATTATCCAGAATTATTATGATCGTGAAGATGGTGAAACTACTTCGAGTTTCGTATATAGTTAGATTGCAAAAAAATCAAAAAAAAAAAAGAGAAAAAAATGCAACAAAAAAGAAAGAGAAGAAAAGTTTGAAGATAATCGTTTCACAAAGAGCATTACCGAAGGAATTACACAAAGGATCGATTATTCGTTGATACGACTAAAAAATCAGCGACGTAGAGTATTGTACAAAGTAGAAGATATCGCCACTTACCTTGTAGAGTATGTAAAGTTTTGGGATGATTGAGAAGTTGACCGTTACGGGAACGCCAACGTAGGTTGTTGTTTTTAATCGATGATCAAGACATTGTAAATAGTTGTGTCTTTATCATGGTAATGGTCGGAAAAAAGTGTCTAGCAACTTGTATCTTAGTCTTAATCTATTTATTTCTTGATTTTTATTTAACAACAATTTACTTCCCTCTCACCTAATGATTAGCCGTTGGTTTTACGCGAACAAGGATGTGATCGAGCGTGCATGCCTATTCTGTCGTTACGGCCATGTATGCATGTCTCAGCTGCCTCGTTGGTTTACGACTTTTGGTAAAAGTTAGAAGGTTCCTACCCTATATCATTCTTCATCCTAACCGTTGGTTAAATTCGAATGGGGATGTGATCGAACACACATGTCTATTCTGTCGTTACGGCCATGTATGTGTGCTTCAGCTACCTTGTTGGAGTGGTACTTCTGGTGAAAGATTGTAGAATGATCAACCGTAAGCCTTTCCATACAAAAACTCATATTTACCTTTATAAACTTGTTACTCCTTGGCTTTAGTGGTGGAGATGTGTATCCTTGCCAAGCTTATGATAGAATACTCGTCACGACCGAGCAATTGAGCGAATTAGTTACATGTTACCACATAGATTAGTTGAGTGATTTGAGTGTTTTCATCTTCCTATTTCGTGAGGTGTTTGGTTGTGTACTTGTAATAGATCAAATAAGTGCTTTAACGGAAAATATCCTTAGGGATACATTTTTATAAACTTCTAAAGGCTACTTGAGGACAAGTAGGATTCAAGTGGGGGGATATTTGATGACATCAAATAACGTCAATTTTATAGCATCATTTATCCCATGTAATTAACCCATTTTGTATAATTATTGCAAAGAATTGTTACTTAATCGTTTGTATTTGAGAATTGCAATAATTATGGAGTACTTGGTGAAGATATGCTAAAAGGCACGCATTTTGGAGCTTAAATGAAGAGTTTAAGAAAGTCTACTGATCTGACAGCCAATACGCCGTATTATTCTAGACCTATACGACGTATCCAAGACTTTGACGAATCAAAAGACCATTGCCTGACTTTGAAAAATACGTCGTATCCACATCAACGATACGCCGTATATAATACTTTGGTCAACGAAGAAGAATCAACTGGTTTTACCTCAATACGTCGTATCCATCAAGAAGATATGGCGTATCCGTGCCTACACTTCACAGATAACCACGAAGGATTAAAGAGCAATATGTCGTATCCAGAAGACATCAATACGCACTATTCACAATATAGTAATAAAATATTCTTGAAGATATCAAACGTGGTCCTTACTCCAAGAAATCCCCAATACACCGTATCTCACATTGCTTGATACGGCGTATCGACCTGTTTCTAGACCCTATAAATAGACGACCCAAAACTCAGTTTTAGGTATGCAAGTGAATCCCTAAACCACCAAGTCGACAAAAGGACGAATAAAGGAGCCTAGGAGGTCAGAAAATAGCCTCAAGATGATAGGAAAACTCTTGTAATCTTCGCGCAACCGAATACGCGTTCGATTGAGGTTTCTTTATTTTAATCATTCATATATCAAACCGTTTGTATTTTTACAATGACTATCGGCTGATACCTTTAGGTATCAGCCATGTTTATGAGGGTTTAATGTTTGGTTTGTTTATCTCGATTGCTTAATTTATCGTTGATTTATTAATTATGTTTACCGCATGATACTTGTTTATGTGATTAAGTATGCGACCTATCATTCAATTGGGTCTAGTCCTACATAATTAAGCGCTGCAACTCGGTGTTTTGTTTGGCGTAGACGAAGTAGTCTGGATAGCATCTCCATATCCATTAATTTATATATCTAGAATCATAGGATCACAAATATTGACCTATCTTTGCCTTTAGTTTAGTGAGCTTAGTTGAGCCATAAGGTGACCTTGGTATCAACGAGTACGTTCTTATTCCATTGGTAAAGACTCGGATAGTAGACTACTAGTATATAAAGAGCCGTTAAGCAGTAATTGGGTAAAGTCTCCACGAGCTAGGGTTTAGTAAGAGCACCATTATTAATCTCCTAAGGTAGATTATAATCAACAAATGCCTACTTTATGCGGATGCGTCTAATTGTGACAGAATTAGCGTGTCTAGGTCTTAGGAAGAAGTACCGCCTAAGTCTAGGAATGATATGTCCTTCGAGATAAGTCAATCATTGCACTATTAAACAAACCTGCGTTTTATCCGATTATTCATGGTTGATACGTTTTCCTTACATTAGTTCTTGACCGTTCCTCTATCGTTTGTTTATCTTCTTGTGTGTGTTTATTGCTTTACTTGTCATAAAAACCTTAGGTTAGATAAACAAAACAGTGCCAGTCTCTCAGGCTGAAACCCCCCTTTTGCATTAGTTTTAGGTTTATCTTAGATAACTAAAATACTGATAGATTATATATTAACGCTCTCACTCTTAGTGATCGATACCCTACTAACCACGAAACTCTATCTGACCGGGTACACTGCCCGCTAAAGTGTTATTTTAGGTATAGTCGGCATAAAATAAATAGTAAAACTTGATACATAAAATAACACCTACACAATGACACATCAAGTTTTTTGCGCCGCTGCCGGGGAGTGAAGTTGTTTAATTCTTATTTATTAGTGTTTTAGTTTAGTTTAGATTAATTTGCATATTTGTGTGTTTGTTTTGTGTGTTTGATTTTCTGCATTGTATATTTTTGCATATTGTGTGTTTGTGTGTTTTCTGCATTATTACAGTCTTCTGTAATATTCTGAGTCGAATACTGAATACGGCGTATTCAATTTATTGGATACGGCGTATAAATTTTTTTCAAACCAATACAGCGTATTCGACTCTATCATCAATACGGCGTATTCAGTTCACTGAATACGGCGTATTAAGCTATTTGACAGTTTTCTTTCCTAGCGAATTTATTACAGGTTAAAATGGACGACCCCAACATTACTATGGAGGAGTATATCAGGCTTGAGGAAGAAAAAGCTCGTAGGCGTGGTAAGGTGTATAACTGGGAAACTGCTACGTATGGTAAGATCTGGTAGTCTCTTAGGCTGAAACCCCCCTTTTTGCATTAGTTTTAGGTTTAACTTAGATAACTAAAATACTGATAGAATTACGAATTAACGCTCTCGCTCTTAGTGATCGACACCCTACTTACCATAAAACTCCATCTGACCAGGTACACTGCCCGTTAAAGTGTTGTTTTTAGGTATAGTCGGCATAAAATAAATAGTAAAACTTGATACATAAAATAACACCAACACAACGACACATCACTTGCATCAGTGTAACCTTCCAACACTGAAGGATAACCAGTATAAGTCAATCTATAGTCCATGGTTTTCTTCAAGTATTTCAGTACCCACTGAATTGCTTGCCAGTGCTGAGTACCAGGATTACTAGTATACCTGCTCAGTTTACCCACAACAAATGTGTTACACCCCGAAAATTTCAGGTCAATATTTTAAACTTTTCCGACAATTATTTTTGACTTTTATACGTTACGTTTGAATCCGGCAGTTTACTAGGAATTTAACCCGCGTAAATCTAAAAAATGTCATCGGACGCGTTCCGACTTTGGATTTTGATTAGTTTAGATATTATATGAGTTATTTTATCTTTTCTAAGTGTTTCGTAGTTTACGATCACTCCCGGTATTTATTTTTATGTCTTAACGTTTAAATTGCGTTTTTTGCTTTTTTGACCTAACAGAACCCCGGAAACTCGAAATCTTTTCGTGTAAACTTTAGTTATCGTCCATATCATGTTCTTAAGTCAAAAATTTAGTTCATACCTCCTTCTCTACTCAAAACACACGCATACACACACTTAAATAAATCAAAGAGCATCTTTTATCTCTAGTTTGAATTTCAAAAAAATAAGACACCATCACATGCATAGAAAGGGATGTTTTTGGAAGCATGCAAGGTGATGTAAGACCCTTGTCTTTATGCATGCAAGCCTTGGACCACTTCTCCACTAGGATGCAATATGGAATCTTGATTAATTTCAAATGGCTAGTTAGTTAGTGATTCAAGCTTGAACCTTTCTTTTTTTTCTTGTGTGCGTCCGAACCCAAGCCACACACACACTCTTGGTGTGTGTTGGCCACTTAGCCCTTTGGTTTCATTATGTGTGCAAGCCTTGAGTCCCCTAAACCCTACTTCATGTCCTATAAATACCTTGTGATAGAACTTAGGGTTTTCATTCATTTCATAGCCTCAAAAATTGTTTTCTCTCCCTCTCTTTTTCTCTCCTCTTGCTCACGGCACACACATACATACATATACTTTCCATAGTTTTGATTTCTTTTAAGATTCACTCATTCCAAGTTCATTTCTAAGAACATCTAAGGTGTTTTGAAGTATTGGTTCTTTGGTTTAAAGGTTTTTCTTCAAGATCTAAGTTAGGGTTTCAAGATTTGTTGTTGGGTTTTATAGATCTATTATTTTGGGGTATAGATCTTGTGATTTCTCTACTTGTTCTTCATTCTTGTAAGTGTCTTGAATCTTTCTTTGTGGTTTACTTATGTTCTTCTTATATGTTCAAGATCCATACATCCATATGTTGTGTTTTAATTTTTGAAAGATTATAAAACAAGATTTTATAAATAATGATGTTACCTTGTTTTCACTAGTTAAATATTCTTGGTGAGATGAGAGTTGAATGAGAGTTGCAACAATAGAAATGAAGGGATTAAGTTAGTTTTAGGTGTGGTTTTGTTGTGGATTAGTTGTGAATGGAGATTAGGCTAGACTAGGCACTATTGTGAAGTTTGGTGTGATTTTTGGAAGCGTTTGTAAAAAAGGTAGTTGCTGATCTGAAATGGTTTTGAGCGACTAAGGAATGTTTTCATTAGGCGCAAAAGTTGTTTTTGCAGAGCGTGGTTTTGAATTGATAAGTTTTTCATATATCGACAGTAAAATTGGACTTAAAAACGGCCCAGTTATAGCACAAATGAAACTTGAAAACAGATTTTTGACAAACTGGAATGAATAGTTGCTAATGTGTATCGTAAAAAATAGTGTTTTCGGACATTTTTGGACTTTCTAAACACTAGCGAAACATATAGTAACACATATTTAATGATTAGCATCATTTAATGACGTCGTTAACATATTTAAGAAAAGCGTTAAAGTTACTAAAAATAGTAAGTTTGGTAAAATTTAGCGAAACGGACATAGAAGTTAAGCGATTAAGATTAGTTAGTGCGTTTTGAAAATATGAAAACTTAATAAAAAATGTAGGAGACGGTATTAACGTCCCGAAACTAAAAACTTTCCTAAAATAGAAACTTTCTAAAAATAGTAATATTTGGTTAAACGCCGAAACTTAATGAAAAACGATATGATTTCATTTCATCATGTTTTGTTAAACAAACTAAAGCAAACACACAAGGATGTATTTTGGTGACGAACATATTGTGCAATTCTTGGCATACTTTCCGTGTTTCTGAGACGCGTTATTATTCTAGGTCGCGGTTAGATTTCTATATCACCTTTCACTTGCGTGATTATCATTTGCTCATTTTGCTAAGGTGAGTTCATAGCCTCATATTTTACTACTTTTACTTTACTATTTTGGGGTGAGAAACATTGCTTGTTTTCAAACTATGGACATAAGTACTTTACGTTTTCTTTTCCTGATTACGTGTTGCCTAAGTAGCGAATAGACCACTAATGCCCGAAAATTACATGACCGACAATATGCTTAACCGACCGTACTGGTTAAGTAAGCCGCGAATGTTGTAAAAGATCCTTTGGGACTAATTATCCCTATCCGGGTAAGTAGCGCTTACTAGTTTTGGAGGTCCGAACAAACGGATATGTACCATCTTGGAATGTCAATAGGTGATCCTGGTCAGATACCTTTAGGGCGAGGAATACTATTTGGCATATAAAATGCCTCTTTTAAATTGACTTCATTGTCAAGTACCTTAGAGCAAACGTAAATGCGTTTTTAAGTGAATAGTTATATCTCCTATAACTGTCACGTGCGTAGTTGTGAACTTGTTTCCACCTTAATATTAAATTTAAACCTATGAATTCACTCAACATTATGTTGACCGTTTTAGCATGTTTTTCTCAGGTGCTTAGCTAGTGTGAATGTCTTTGTGCTTGCTTGTTTTATGTTGTTGTGTTGGTGTTGCCTTGCATTGGACCTGATTTTCAATGAATTATTTATAAAATTGTTAACATCGTTGTCAAACTTTAAAAAACCTTTTATTCGCTTCCGCATATTATCGTTGGGCCTATGTAAAGCCCTTTAACTATTTTATTAAAAGTCAACGATGTTTGGATTTAATGTACCCATAGAGGTCGTTCTTTTTAATCATTTTTAATAGGTATTATATGTCACCCCCCAGACTCGTTTTTCGACTAGGCCCCGTTGGGGGTGGGTGACAATTTAGTATCAAGAGCCAAGTTATAGAGAACCATGAAGTTATATCTAGGTCCTGGCTATAAACCATTATTGATCCTAAGTGCTTTTACCTGCTTACATATAGATCAAATAATAAAAGCGTTTAAATATTAAAATATATTATATATATATATAATAAATATATATATATATAATATATAATATATAAATATATAAATATAAATATATATTATAATAAAAGATAAAGATTAAATATATCCATATTGCCGGAAATTACTTTATTCACTATTTTGAGCCATATCAATATTTTGCATCATGCTTATCTTCTTTACTTTTGCTTGCCCGTTGCATGGTTATCATATAAGGAGATTATATAAACGTGTGCTTGTGCAGTCAAGGGCTACACCCTATATTATTTCCTATTTCAATCTGATTCGTACTGAGGAGAGCGTGGGCTCTCATCCCCACGATGATTCTCTTTGTGTTATTCCAGCTATTAACCCTGTTATCCCCGAAGGTTCTTATTGTTCCAGCTACCTTATAGTTTCATTGGAGGGTAGGTGCAGTTCTAGTCGTCTCACTACCAGGGTACTGATTTAGTGATTATTCATCTCTTCTGAATTCTGAACCCATCATGAGGATATCTTTACCTCCCCCACCCAGATATGCCATTGGTTTACCCATTTGTGTTTCTGATGACTCAGAGGCGGACGGTGAGTCCGAGCCTGCTGAGTAGAGATCCGTATTGTCATCTCATGATACTCTTGCACCATTATCAGAGTTTCCCCTTGCACCTGTTGTTGCCCCACCCGGGATTCATCGATGGCCATCGATTCTTGTCCTAACCGATGAGGCTATTCCCTTCGGTCGACTTTATCGCACCACCTAAATCGACCGCAAAAAGTAATGTTGAGTGCGAGGAGAGGTTGGACCCATTCTGCTCATAAGACTTTCATAGAGACATGTATCTCATCATTCATCGGATCGTCATTCTTCACCAGACTCATCTTCTTCTAGTTCACCTTCAGATCATTCTTTATCCGGACATACACCACCAGACACCACCGATGCTGATACATCTACACCACCGAGATTTGTTCATCGATCACTTGCTAGGACTCCATGACGTAGTGAGGCATTTAGACGTTGGAGGTCTGCACCATTGTCTACCCCTTACCCACCGACTACATCAGAGTCATCCTTAGGTTTATCTTCTGAGAGGTCATTGGATTCATCTTCACTTTCTTCTGGACCATCTCGCAAGAGATGTAGGTCCCCTACTGCTTCGGTACCATCACCTACTCATGATTCGAGGTCGATAGCCCCTACTCCTGCTGATCTTTTACCACCTCGCAAGAGGTTTAGAGATTCATACTCACCAGAGGATAGCGGAGAGGAGCATATGGAGGTGGATACTGCTGATGCAGAGGCTGTTGCAGATGTAGGTATTAGTGATGGAGTTGTAGCTCACACTGAGGATGGTGTAGGTATGAGAGTTGAGATTATTGCTAGTGATGTTAGGGAGGATGATGAGGAGTTTGAGACAGAGCTATGTCGACAGATACAAAATAGATCGTTATAAAAAGAACCATGCTATTGGAGAAGAGTATTGAGTCGTCTAGAGGAGGTATTACCTGATCTTGAGGATATATTTATGATATAGTTCACTACATGTCAGAGGTAACTATTTGATAGGATTACATGAGATAGAGACCACTCAGAGATAGTTAGAGGCTAGACATTAGTGGCTATCTGGAAGAGAATAAGCTAGTTGTTGAGAGGATTAGGTTAAGACGTTTTTTTTTTTTTTTTTGGAGTAACCTAAATGTTCGATCCATGTTGAGGTATCAAGAGAATACGGATTGTAGTCTTCGTTGGCACATGGCACTTTCGCAGAAGCGAGTTTCGTCAGTTCTTGGGATCATGATGAACTCGGACGAGACTTAGGAGATTGAGTCGTATGTTGATAAGAACATTTAGGTTTTGCCCTATACTAGCATACCATGAACATGTAGGACATAGACTAGATGTTAGGTCTAGATGGTTAGCAGTATAATAATCGTAGATCATGTACCTATTTTGGGTTGGTTGTAACCGAATATCTTTTATTCGGAAATGAAAAGCTTGTTTTTATTCTCTCCGTATTCATCTATATTGTTTATTTACATATTTGCAAAACATGTTTCTATTGTAATTTCCTATATAAACCTTATTTACCATTTTTATAATGCCTAAATCTCCATATCGAAGTCCATCGGCGTATATGTCTTGTGACATAGAAAACAATGACTAACACACGCTCCCCTTGGGGTAATGACCACTGAAGTAATCGAAGAACCGTTAACCGAAGTGTAGAAGAAGCGTATGCTTGCTTATGAGGTGACTGTGCCGCCAATGCTGCTTGAGGCTAAGAACAAAGCCAGAATGGCAGTGACGGCGGTAATGGAAATGGTGAGAATGGAAATGGTGGAAATTGAAATCCAAACGAGAATGGTAGAGGTGATAGACCTGTTGCTAGAGAATGCACATACCATGACTTCATGAAGTGTTACCACTCAACTTCAATGGAATGGAAGGTTGCGGTTATAAGTGTGGTTTAAGAAATGTAAATATGTCCTATATTAGCAATTGTCCAAAGAAATAAAAAGTCAAATATGCTACTTGCACACTGTTAAACAATACATTAACTTGGTAGAACTCACATAAGAGGACTATTGGGACTAAGGCTGCATTCGCCATGTCATGAAGAGAGCTCATTAAGCTAATGACTGAAGTCTACTACCTAAGAAATGAGATTTAAAAGATGGAATCTGAGTTGTGGAATCTAACCGTGAAGAACAATGATTTGGTTGCTTATACTCAGAGATTTTAAGAGTTGACTATGATGTGCACCCAAGATTGACCCCGATGAGTGAGGTATCGGGTTTTAATAAATTCAAAGAGGACTCCCTGATAACATCCAAGGGAATGTTAATTGCGTGAACAATAAGACTTCAAGATGATTTTCAAATGCTAATAACATAAATGGACCAAAAGTTGAAGGGATATGCTGTGAAGAATGCTGAGAACAAAATAAGATTAGAGGTCAATCAGAAAGACAACTGTGGACAGCAACCACCATTCAAAAGGCCAAATGTTGGAGGTCAGAATGTGGCGAGAGCCTATACGGCTAACAACAATGAGAGAAAACCATATAATGGAGTTTTCTTGTTGCCTCTCTGCAACAAGTGTAAGCTTCATCATGAAGGGCCTTGCACTGTGAGATGTGGAAAGTGTAACAAGGTTGGGCATTTGACCCGAAATGTAAGGTCCAAAACCACAAACAAATCCCACTACTTCTACTCAGAGGGGTCAAGTAGTGAATCAGAGAGTTGTAACTTGTTTCGAGTGTGGAAGGCAAGGATACTTCAGGAGTGATTGCCCAAAGCTGAAAGATCAAAACCGTGGAAATAAGGCTGGAAACAAGAATGGTGTTGGTGAAGAAAGAGGAAAAGCATATGTGCTGGGTGGATGGGAAATTAACCCCCAATTTAAATGTCGTCAAGGGTACGTTTCTTCTCAACAACCATTATGCTTCTATGATATTTGATTCAGGCGCCGATAGAAGTTTTGTGTCGACTACTTTTAGTACTTTGCTTGATGTAACCCCCGATACTTTAGACGTTAGCTATGCTGTCTGTGGAAAATTAGAAGGGGGGTTGAATAGTTTACCGCTTTTTAATTTAAGTTTTTAAAGTGTTTGTAAAAATTCTAGATTCGACTTTATGTGAATTCAACACTTGCACAATATGAACAATATACTTATCTAAATAATTAATAGGATAGTATGAGAAAATAATGTAAGACAAGAGATAAGAAAGTAAGAACTATCAAACACAACGCGAGGATTTATATGGTTGCGCAATGAAGCACCTCTTTACCTACTTCACTCCGCGGAGCACCATAACTCTAGAGTTTTCTCAACTATGTCATCAAGCTCACTTATGGAGGAGAAAACTTACATATATTTCGCTTATCTTGATTTCTAACACTAAGCTAGATGTCGAGTTTTTAATACTTAGCTAGAGCCCAATCCTACCCCAACTTCACAACTTCACTAGCACAACTTACTTCACGACTTTATCAACGACTACACAACTTCTTTACACCTTAGTTTTTTCTTTGGCACCACTACTTTACCAAGCACTACTATAATCAAACCTAACTAACACTACTAGGAAGATCCCAAGATCCAACAATACTTAGAAATTAATCACCAAGATCTCACAACTACCCAACATACAAGATTAACAAATATTACATGTATATACGGATGCAATAAGATTGCAACAACACACTTGAGGTGTAATACTTCTTCACTTAATGATGGAAGTATTCTTCTCTTGCACTTGAGGAATTGAGCTTGGATCACTTAGAAACAAAGTTTTATGATTAAATGATCAAAGGATTTTAATGAGATGTGTGGCTGTTATGTGAACATAAAGAATGATTGCAAAGGTGAGAAAAATTGTGAGGAATAGTCCAGGTATTTATAGGACATTATGGAGGAGCGTCTACCTATGGGCATTTACCCTTAAATAGAGGTGGGGGCTGATAACCCTTAAAAGATAAGAGGTGCCGCTCGTTGTATTTTTAAGAGGGCCGCACTATAACTGGGCACTCCCCATTTTGTCCTTTTGTGTAGGGAGAATTTTCTAGAACTTTCTAGCCGTTTTAGGTCCGAAAATTTGAATTTCAAAATGTTTATTTTGAATAAAACATTTCTTTTAATTGTAAAAAATGTTTTGTAATGTTTATAAAAATGTTTACAACATTTTATAAAAGTGTGAGGTTGAATAAAAATTTCCTTTGATCATAAAATGCATTAAGCATTTATTTATTCATACCTTTAAGTGATATAATTTTCGAAATGAAAATTTACTATTAATTACTTGTTTACGTTTAATTTTACATTGAACGTTTTTATATTTTGTGATTATCAAAACGTAAAGATGTGAAAAATATTAATAATGTTTTTAGGCATTATTTCTATCAACAATCTCTCCCTTTTTGATGATTACAAAATTTAAACTCATTAAATGTAAAATTATTTTTAAACAAGTATTTAGTGAGTTTTATGTTATTTCTCCCCCTTTTTGTAGAATCAAAAAGGCATCGTCGAGAATTGCTAGTAAAATCGACGGAATAAATGCTCCCCCTCGTTCGAGGGCACCAAGGAATCGAGCTATGGTTTCTTGGCTACAAAAATGAGTTAGAACAATACAAATATTTCTAACATGTAGCAAGAAGGAAGGAAAAATATGACAAGTGCAAGCAAACATCAAAGCAAAAGATACTTCATTCATTTAGGACAATGTGTGTGAACTACACACAAGCATACATAAAAAGAAAAACAAATATGCTTTAGAAGCATATTAATACATAAAAAAAATCCTAAATAGCCATAGAAGGATTTTTTACTTGCTTGCGACACAAAAGGGTTTGATGATTATTTGTAGGCATATTATGAGATTAGTTGGTTGTTGATAGAGAGTTTGAAGCAGAGGCGGTTGTGGAAGGGTAATCTCTTTGAACTCTAGGTGGTGGATATGGTCGAGTGAGGAGGAATTCAATCCAATTGATATCCTCACTTAAAGCAAGGAATTGTTTTTGGGTGAAGATGCAACAAGGGCAATACCAACATGGGTTTCAACTTGGTTAATGTTGAGGATATGTGGTAGGTTTGGAGAGTAAGGTGAATGAGAGGAAAGTTGTTTTGTTGTTGAGCAAGAGATTTCAAATGCTAAGAGGTTTGATAGTCATGTATTGATTAATGTCATCAACTAGGCTTTTCCTACTTGGAAGTATAGAGGTGGTGTGCGATGAGTTTATTTGTCACTATTGAGGTGGAGCGTTGAGTAAGTAATATGTGAATTGATGGGTTTTTTTTTTTTTTGGTGGAAGATGGGAGATGGAGGATAAGTGAGACAACTAGTGGGTTTGGAATGTGGGAGTGTCCTTAATGTAAGGAATTGGTGAAGCTTGCTTTGAGTGAATAGGAGTACTTGAGTGGTTCGTGATGAGGAGTTAGTGGTTTGGCATGTGTAGGTGAATTTAATATTGAGTCTTTATTAGATGTGTTACACAAGGTTTTAGTTTCTTCTTCCCAAATGGTGTTTCACACTCATTTTGTGCACGCTTGATGTGTTTGGATGTGGGTTTGTAGTAGATGTCATTGGTGAGAGATGAATTGTGGAAAATGATAGGATGAGAATGTATTTATAGTGGAGGAAAGTTTTAAATTAGGAAGAATGAACATTTAAAGGATCAAATCCAAGAAATGTTTATGAATTTACGGGAAACCTAGCTAAGTCAGAGGGTATTTGGTCAAAAAGGTGATAAACCTGTTTTTACCCGGTGACAATCTAGGCCGGCTCCCCCTTAATTAAGGTCGGGTCCCCTTAAAGATAAGGGGACCGCCCTTTATGAATTAAGGGGGCCGCCTGCTGCTATTTCCTAGATTTCCCAAAAATCGTTTTTTCTTAAAATTTTTTGATGAAGGGTTTTGTTATTTTATTTTTTTATTTGGGAGTTGGGGTTTTATTTTAAAATTTGCAGCAAGTGCGATCTTTTATGCAATTACAAGTTTTTATAACACATAGGGCAATAAAGCATTCCCAACATTCTACATATATATGACAAGTTGTAGTATAAAACTAATTTTTTACATAATTTGGTCATATAACATATAAGAATGATAGACCAAAAGAGTAAAAGGAGCATATAAAATAGTAACTAGATATAATGACAAATAATTTTTCCTTGACAAGAGGGTTAATTCAAAACCGAACAAAACTTTTTGTGTCAAATACTAGTTGTGCCTAAGTAACTCACAAATGTGGAGTAAGCGATAATTTCGACACTAAAACAATGTAAAACCAAAGAAAATAATCCAAATGAGCTCCTTGATTTAATTTTGCTCAACCAAGATTGTCGAAAATATAAATTATATTAAATACTTTTGGCAACAATAAGAGAACAATATCTCATATGTAAAAAATGCTTTTAGCATATCTCACAATATATGAAAAATGATTTTATGTGCTCCTCGTTGAGAGAAATACTTTTGGGACTAATAGTATTATGTAAAATGAGATATGCCTTTAAGATAGAAAGAATTTTGTAAATTTTGCTTAAATACTTTCCCAATCTTGTGTTTTTGTAAAATTTTAGTTAGTCTGGTGGGTGTCCCCTAACGTCTGGCCGGACCCCTTACAAATTACGGGCCCCTTTATGAATTAAGAGGTCCGTCACCTTGAGAAAAATTTCCCTCAGATTTTTGACAACAGGTTCCTTTGATTATTATCATTTCTTTATTATGCCGAAAACTTAATCAGATTTGTTCCATCTACCTATACCTAGACAGTAAGAAGATAAATGGCTCCGTAAGTTGGTTCAGTTTGAATAACAGCTAATGTTTGTCTCCGATGAACCTTATCTATAGAGATATTCCCTTTTTGAATATTATCGTGAAGAAAGTGATGGCGAATCTCAATGTGTTTTGTCCGTGAGTGTTGAACAGGATTCTTACTTAAGTATATAGCCCCTTTGTTATCACACATTATTGGAATGTCATCTAACCTAACGCCATAGTCTACGAGAGCTTGTTTCATCCATAGGGCTTGTTGACACGCCTTTCCGGCGCTTACATATTCCACTTCGGTTGTGGAGATGGCAAGAGCGGTTTGCTCTTCAAAAACCAGATGTTAGGCAACATCCATAAAACGTGCAAACACCACTATGCTCTTTGCGATCTACGAATCTCCCGCATGATCCATGAATCCGCAACACTATTGTTTCCATGCCGGTATCCCTTTAGGATACATAATCCTACATGCGTAGTGCCATTATTATATCGGAAGAATACATTTAACCGCATCTAGTTGAGAGGTTTTGAGATCCTCATAAAAGCGAGTCACAAGAGGCAAACACTAAACATGATATCGGTTTCTACTTGTCCGTTAAGTATAATAAACTACATATCATCCTCTATATTTGGTATTATCTACGGGACTCAACCTTCTTTGTGGTCTCTCGTGAGTTTGGTTTCCGTAGACATAGGGGTTTTTATTGGCTAAGAGTCTTCTAGTCTAAATTTCTTAAGCATTTCCTTAATATATTTTGATTGATTAAAAAATATTCCATCATCTAATTGTTTTATTTGTAATCCTAAGAAAAAATTTATTCCCCATCATTACTCATTTCAACTCATCATGCATAGATCATTTGGCAAATGTCATCACACATTTCTTGACAAGTTGATCTGAATATAATGTCATAACATATATTTGGACAATAAATGGAGGTTGGAGTCTTTCTTTTTAGTGAAGATGTGTTTATCTAACATTACCATAGAGTAACATGTTTAATAAATGAACGGCATTAATCAACGTACAAGCCTTATTGGGGGCATAAATTGTTAAACCTCAAAAGAGTTTTTCTTAAGTCTAAAGACATAATTAGGTTTTGCGAAGTTAATAAATTCCGGAGGTTGTGCCACGTAAACCTCCTCATTAATAAAACCGTTAAGGAATGCACTATTCACATCCATTTGGTATAACTTAAAGTATAGTGCACAAGCATAAGCTAAAGTATTCGTAAGGACTCTATCTAGCTACGGGTTCATATGTTTCGTCATAATCATTTTTTTTTGGTTTTGTTTTTTTTGTTATTTTGTGGGTGTCTTACTTGTTATTATAACCTTGGGCGACTAACCTAGCTTTATTTCTAGTTACGACGCCATTTTCATCGAGTTTATTTCTATATACCCATTTTGTTTCCTATATATGTCATATCCTGGATTTGGGACTAGTTCCCAAAACATCATTTGTCTTAAATTGGTATAGATCCTCTTGCATGGCATTCCCAATATCATCTTTTAATGCTCAAGTTATATTTTTAGGTTACTATTGTTGAAAATAAAGCAAAAGAAATTGCTTTGTCTTGAGCTTACGACCATAAAAGAGTTCTTTGATTAGATTTACCAATAACGTATCTAGGGATGAGTTTAAGATTCTTTGATATTTACAATTAATTATTTCTCATGAAACTTTTCAAGATCATTGCTTATGGTTTTGTTTACTAACCTCAATAGCTTCTTCTTCGACTAAACTCACTATCTCCAATGATGAGTTTTTAGGCGGGGGAAAGTTTCCATCGAAAGTTACATTCAATGACTTTCAACTTCATTGTTTGTTATGTTAAGTAATTATGTAAGCTTTACTAATTTTGCGAATACCTAGGAAAAATCACCTTACGACGACTTTGGGTCGGAACTTAGTGAAGGTAAAATTCTTTTTTGTATAAAGAATAAATCATTTACTTCTGAAACTCTAAAATAAGTGTATGAGTTTGGTTTCCTACCTCTTAACAACTCGTATGGAAGTTTTTCCTAAAATACGTCTAATGGAAACTCTTATTAATTATACAGGTTGACGTATCGACCGCATTACACCAAAATTTTGAGGAATGGATTGTTCATTTAACATCGTTCTACTCATTTCTTGTAGAGTGCGATTTTTTCTTTCCACTGCCCCATTAGATTGTGGAGTACGAGGAGCGGAAAAATTATGAGATTATCCCAAATTAAATCACGAAAAATGAGGTGGGATTCCTAATTGTTACTCATAATCAACTCCCGACATGATCCATTCTAATTTTTATAACAATGGAACATCCTATAGTTTAGACCATATTGCTAAAATTTCCAATTATTTTTAAAGGCTTCGGTTTTATTTGCTAAAAATCTAGTCCATGTGAATCGAGAATAGTCATCTATGATTACTAAGATAACGATCCCACCAATAGCTTCGTATGCGGAATGGCAAACAAATCCATGTGAAGTATTCTAAATATCTGTTGTAGAAACTATATTTAATAGCCTTGTGACTTCATGAGCTTGTTTTCCCAATTTTGCAAGCTTACAAAAATTCAGTCGTATTTAAGTTTGGGTATATTTCTAACTAGTTTCTTTAGATGCTAATGATTGAATTAGTTGCATATTAGCGTGACCTAATTCCTACCCATATTGGAGTTTTTGTCTAATGTTGAAGGCATAATTATTGTCTCGTGTTATATTTTCTGAGTTTCATACATATATTCCTCCTTTCCTAATTACTTACCTATAACCTTTTCGTCATTTTGATTATTTTGCTATCGAGTTCGGGAAAAATATACTTTGCATTTATTATCACATATTTGACCTACACTAAGTAAGTTATATGTTAAGTTATTTACGTGCTCAACATTTTCAATTATTAGAGAGTCTTAAGAAATCGTACCTTTGCCTATGATCTTACCGCGTAAGTTGCTCCCAAAAATTATGTTTCCTCTATTGTACACTTTGTATGAAGAGAACAACTTTCGATTACCGGTCATGTGTTTTGAGCATCCACTATCTTCAATCCACTCATCGGGTTCCAAGTTTATTCCTAAGCATATATCATCGGGCGCTTGAGCTACAAGACAATTCATCTTTAGACTTTTTTCACTTCAACTTCTCATTGTCCGCTCCAGCTCCTCCAATAAATGCTCTTGGATCGTTGTAATTTTATAATTCTTGGCGCTTTGAACATTCTCCAATGAGGTGATTTGGATCACCACATCTAAAACATTTTCTTTCACTTTTACCATAACCATCATTTCTACTTCTTTGAAATGTTTTTCTATCGCTTCGTGGTTGTCTTACAAATCTTCCTCGTCTCTTAAAGAATTTCTTGATTCTTACAGCCAAACATACTCTTCGTCTTCACAATCGGAGCTTGAGCAATCATTATCACTTACTTCCTTTTTCACCTTTAATGCAAGAGATCTACTTTGTTCTTTCTTGCCTTTGACCGTTTCAAAATCTTTCTTTATTACTTCTTCATAAACTTTTAAGTTTCCAATTAGTTCGTCAAGAGGTAAGGTTGTTATATTCTTTGATTCTTCAATCGCTGTGACTTTCGCGTGTCATTTTGGATGTAATGCCCTAAAATTTTCCTAACACAATTCTTGCTAGAAAAACATTCATCAAGTGCTTTTAGACTAGTAATAATAGTGTTCAATTTAGCAAATGCATTATCTATTGACTCCTTTTCAGGAATCATAAATTGTTCATATTGTTGAACAAGAAGATATATTTTGTTAGCTTTGACTTAATTATTACCTTGATGAGTGATTAATAAAGTATCCCGAATTTCTTTTGCGGTTTGACACATAAAAATTCTTTCGTAATCTTTACGTGGCAAAGCATTAAAATTATCATTTAGCTTCATTATATTTTTTGCAAGTTTATTTTTAAGAATCAACGTTTTTTTGTTTATGAAAAGGTACAACTTTATTCCTTTTTAGTTTCAAGGATTATTTCCTGAATAGAGGAAATCCTTCAAAATCGTCCCGACTTGACCAACGAACTAATTTTCGTCCCGACTAGACCAACGAACTTGTAAGTTATGTGTCAATATCACCAATATTACCGGCTAAATTCCCATGTCATTTTTTTATAAACACGTGTGTTAGGAATTATAGATTTGATGAGACAAAAGAATAAAAGAATGAAACAAGAGGGACTGATTTGACATTATGGAATTCTACAAATGATGGAGGATTCTACAAGATATGCTAAAGAAGGAAACAAGATCAAGATTAATGTTGAAGATAAAGATTAGTCAAACATTAATGTTGAAGATTAATGCTGATTTATTAGTTTCCTAATTCAAACAGAAGACTGAAGTTAATGCTGATTAGTCAAACATAAGACTGAAGTTAATGCTAATTGACTGAAGTTAATGCTGATTAGTAAAACAGAAGACTGAAGTTAATGCTAATTGACAGGTTTCCTAATTCAAATAGATTTTCTTTGTAAGTCTTATGGACTCTATTATATAAAGAGATCCATAGACATAGTTTTATGTGTGCACAGAAAAATGTAGTCGACTATGTAAACACGTAGAGATGTAGACGTCTAGTGAAGAAGTGTGTAGCCCCAAGGATCTTTGATCCCTGTTAGATTGTAACCGTTCTAGAGTGATCGTTACAAGAATTTAGGGCATTGATGAAAAACGTATAAATGAAAACCTTGTTGAATAGCTTTTGTTCTCTTTATTCCGCATTAATTTTTATAACTTATGAACAGTGATATTATCCTAGATAAAGGTCTAAACAACCTGAGCTTAAATGATTCAACGATCTTTAGGTTTTCACAATTGGTATCAGAGCCTGGTGGCTCTTGATCTAGGATCTACAAGGTTTTGCAGAAAAGTTAAAGATGGTGTTAAAGGTTGCAAGGTCCGGTTCTTAATAGTTCTGTTTTCTAAAGACACAAGTGGATCATGGAAGATTGTTTCTGCAACTAAAGATATCGGATGACACACAGTTTTTGTTCTCGGCTGGATAAGAAATTCTTGGACACAACAAGTTAGTTACTACTGCTAGGTTTGTTACTAGTAGTCACTATTGCTCGTGCTTAAAAGATACTACTGTGGGAATTTTCTTAAACTTTTCTAGCTGTTTTAGGTTCAAAAATTTGAATTTCAAAATGTTTATTTTGAATAAAACATTTTTTTTAATTGTAGAAAATGTTTTGTAATGTTTATAAAAATGTTTACAACATTTTATAATAGTTTGAGGTTGAATAAAAATTTCTTTTGATCATAAAATGCATTAAGCATTTATTTATTCATACCTTTAAGTGATATAATTATCGAAATGAAAATTTACTACTAATTGCTTGTTTACGTTTAATTTTACATTGAACGTTTTTATATTTTGTAATTATCAAAACATAAAGATGTGAAAAATATTAATAATGTTTTAGGCATTATATTTTATCAACATTACAGACGCATCAACCAGAGATGGAATGTTAGTATCAATTGCGTTTTGAATCTGTAAGGAAATTTCAGCCTGTAATTTTCAACGCTCTTGTAATATAGCTTTAGCAATCATCGTATCTGTCTCTTCTTTATTCTATTGCCTTTCCAAAAGCAGCCCTTTTGCAACATACGCTGGAACTTGAACTTTAACCTACTCAGGAACTTGCTTTTCGACTTGCTCCTTGATATGCTTATCTACCATAGTGGGTAGTGATTCAACCATTACTTCCTGGAGATGATCAGCAAAAGTATCAAATGACTTCCTTGACAAGGACTTTGCCCTCAGATGTTCAAACAAATATCCATAACGTCCCTGTAACTCCTGAAAGAAACTCTTGTAGCGTATGAAACGAGCAGGTTTGGCTTTGAATAATGATAGAAGTTGGTTTGTGGTAGATAACTTGGTGTTGAGTGAACTTTATGATGGTGTAAGTGTAGTATCAGTTACCGTCAATTCTTAGAGTTTCTTAGTATCCGAAGATACGAGATCAGTATAAATCCTAGGAGATCTAATTGGTGTGGGGAATGGTGTACTCCTAGACTCCTTTACAATCTTCCCTTTCTCCCTTTGTTTTAATTCATACACCTCATCAGTTATTTCTTCCTCTTCTTCAATAACATTCACAGGTATTACAACATTAGTAATTTCCACCTCTTTATCATTAGTAATCTCCACCTCCGGACTTTCCTTATCACTCCTGGGCTCTAACCTAGTGCCGAGAATATTTTGATCATCATTCCTAGAGATTGAACTATCATCAATAACATTCTCTGTTCCTTCCACCATCTTTTCAATTTCCACGGATGCCAAGTGCTCGTTAACTAGTTCCACATTTTCTCTTGCTTCTTGCTCTTCTCGACTTTTGTGTTCAGCAAGACTTACTTGTAATGTGTCTTGTAGAATCATCTCATCTGCTTTATCAACAGTTAGCATTGGAGATGGTGGAGTAAGACGTGTAAATATCCTTTGAGGAATACGAAAACGAATCACAGTTGATCGTTTTGGAGCACTTGACACTCCTGCATCCATGTTAGGGTTAGGTGACCTAGGGGCGCTAGGTGTCCTATGCGTTCCTTAGGTAGACTCAGTCGGTTGTGACTGAGTCAGAGGAACATCTATCCCAAAAACCTCTGCATACATCCGATAATGCTCCGTGTGCTTTATTTCTTCTGAAATTATCCAAGCTGGAATCTTCATTCCAACTTTGTCTTTGTATCTTCTTGAATTAAAGATATTTTTCATTATATCATCATCTTTCAGATTGTGATACCTGTCTTAAGCATGCCTTGAAATCTCAGGAAAATTAGTCATGTAATGACTAATGATGATCTTAGTAAATCTTGGATTAGGAATCGAAGATGTTAGATGATGAAGAGAATAATGAAGTCCTTCCTATAGTAGCTCCGCATAATCAACATGAATGTTATTGATAAAGCAATACATCATTTGTATTATCTACAATGGTGGTTGATCCCATCGAGTTACAGGTGTTGTCAAGCATTTGGAAAATATCTTGCATAACATTTGCCATGGCTGCAGAAGACCAGTTGTCTTAAAGCTTGATGATGTCTTCAGCTTCATTATAAATCCGAATTCATTTTTGTAGAATGGAACCATGTCTAAAAATGATGGTGGTGGCACGAAACTATCATGATTATTGTAAGTTGCTTGTGGTAGGTGTAAGATTGTTCTGAAGTCATCCAGGGTAAGATAAAGCTCTTTCTTGTCAAGCATAAACATGCGTCTATACTTGGATCTGTCTTCCTTTAAAGTATGCCAAAATTGTGCCATATAGATCCATGGTACTGATGAAGAAGCTGCAATGCTGAATCGTAATGGATAATTCTTGATGATATTCGTCAGAAGTTTGCTTTCAGGTGGACATTGCACTTGTTCAAAATCAATCTTCTTGTTAGCATCCATAAGATCATATCTTTTGTTTGGAGGACACAGTTCGTCTGGATGAACATCAGCTGCATGTTGTTGTTGTGCCATGATGATTACTGAATGAATGAAAATGTGATGTTAGGTAACAAACAATTCATTTGACATTTTTGTCCTTTTCCACTCTGTCTGTTTTATATGTTTTGGCAATTCTTTTCGAACATTTTTTTAACAGTTTGTTTCTCATGTGCTCGTTCTTGCTTTTTCTAGCACATGCCATACGCTTTATTCAAAATTTTCTTTTGATTTATCATTTTTGTGTGTCCTGGTAATTCTTTTTCGAACACACTTTTGATTTGCTTTTTCGCGTATGGATTTAGCTCTCTCTATCTGTTTTAAAATATCCTCGCAAGAAATTCTTTGTGACATGATACTCTTTCAAGAAAGATAAATATTTCTCTTTTGATTTTAATCAAGGCAGTTTTATGAAAAATTAAAAAGAGATCATACATCTTCTTAAAACTCTTTTTATAAAAGAGTACCATTTTGACAATAACTGATTTTGAGAACTTATTCAGAAATCTTTAGACAAAAACTTTTAGTAAAATGATAACATAGAATCATTCAATCACAAATCCATAACTGAATGGTCACTAAGTCACTCACTCCTGATTCTGTTCATTGCAAAAAACGGCCAAAACTGGACATGACTTAGACCACTTAAACAATTGAGACTTGGATTTTCAGATTCAAGTTATAAAAACTTTTCCACTTTCACTTTTTGTCATGAATCCTAAACAATGTAAACGAACACATCTAATTCAATAACTGAATGGTCACTAAGTCACTCACTCCTCATTCTGTTCATTGCAGAACACGGTCGAAATCGGACATGACTTAGACCACTTAAACAATTATGAATAGACATATTTGACCCAAAGTTTAGAATTCATTAAAACTTGATTTCTTTTTCACAATCATTTGATATTTTCAAAACATATGAGAGACTGATCTTTTTGTTCCACAGACATTCGAGCATTAATCGTCATAAGCATGCATAAATTATGAGCGCTAAAAATTCACAAAGCTCATTGTTACTGATTTTTGACTTTTTGACATTACCGAATTTGACTTTTTGACATTACAGAGTTTGACTTTTTGACAATTACTGAGTTTCACAATTGAATTTAAAGCTGATTCCTTTTAATCAAACTCGATTCCTTTACGTTTTATCCCAAAAAAAATAGTCAACAAATCAAACTCGATAAGTACAAACTTCGACAAACACCAAGTACATCCGAGTTTCATGTTCAGCATCGAGTTTATGATCGTAGACCTTTTATAAGCTATTTTACACTTAATTCTACATAATCATTGATTATTATCATCCTTGATCTTAATTATTTATCAAAAATTGGATAAATCCTAAAGTAGGTAAACCCAATTCTTACCGAGTTTAAACTCGATAATTCAAAACAGCTTAGAACTGAAAAACTCATGTTTACTTACGTTTGAGAAAGAAAAGATGGTGTAATCGCTGTAATAAGCTTCTGAAATCTTTCTTTGATTTTCTTCACAAACTTGGTAAGTTGGCTTGGTAAAAATAAAAAGTAAAAAGAAAAAGTTTTCCTCCTTTTATAGTCACCGAATATAAGTTTTGAAAACTTACACTTTCGGCCCTTGTATTTTTTTTTCTAGTTAACTCATTTATTTTCCGAATTTTGGTTTACATTTTCAAAACTCCCCCTTGAATAATGATGACTTTTCAAAATCTGACCAATTGGTAACAAAAACTCTCCCTTGGAATGAAATCATGCTAAACACTTAGTCCGAAAAATGAAGATTTTTGTTTTTCAAAGTTCAAAATTAAAACTTTTAAAATAAAAACTCCCCCTTGAAAATATATCATTTTTCAAAGTCAGTTCATTTGAGAGATCATTGTTTTTATTTTATTTCTAAAATGATGTATATTAATGAAAAATTTTCAATTACTCCCCGTTAGATTATGATCCCGTTTTTCCAATCGAAAGCTTTTTATATATAAAAATTTGGAATCATGAATCTGATCATGTGATTTTTAAATTATGTTTTTGAGGTTTTCAATTTTTTATTTTTGTATTTGATTTTTAATTTTGAAAAATATGACAAATCTTTTTGTAATTTTGTATTTTTTTCAATTTGTTTCTTTTGTTTTTGGAAAATTTATTTACATGTTTTTGATGTATAATCTTTTCAAGAAGATGACTTTGTCAGACTTTCCAACTGAGTTGGAGTCATACATCTCATACCAATGCGATGAACCAAATACTCAAAGCGTTCTTTAGGAAGAGCTTTTGTAAATAGATCCGCAAGTTGGTATTCTGTTCTGACAAAGTAAAGTTCCACAGTACCCTTCTCAACATGTTCCTTAATAAAATGATACCGGATGTCTATGTGCTTTGTCTTTAAATGCTGGACCGGATTGCATGAGATAGCAATGGCACTCTTGGAATCACAATACATTGGAATCCGATTGTATTTGTATCCATAATCTAGCAGTTGTGTATGCATCCAAATGACTTGTGCACAGCATGCAGACACGGAAACATATTCAGCCTCAGCAGTAGACATCGCAGTATAATCTTGTTTCTTTGAACTCTAGCTCACGGGCTTTTCACCTAGATATTGCAATCCTCCTGATGTGCTTTTACAACCGTCTTTACATCCTGCATGGTCCGCATCTGAATATGCAATCAGTTCAATTCTAAAATCCTTCGGATACCATAGGCCCATGTTATAGGACTGTCTTAGGTACCGAAAGATCCGTTTAACCTCTTTGAGGTATTTGACCGTAGGACGTGCTTGATAACGAGCACATACAAAAATAGCATAAGCAATGTATGGACGACTGTCTGTTAGGTACATTAGCCCTCATATCATACAATGATAAGTCGTTTGATCAGTAGGAGTGCCTTGTAAATCAACATCCAGTCTCTCAGTTGCCATAGGTGTGCTCATTGAGACACACTCATCCAGACCATGTTTATTTAACAACTCAATCGCATATTGTGATTGACTTATGAATATGCCACGAGGAGATTGATGAACTTGAAGTCCAATAAGTTCACCCATCATCGACATTTCAAAATTATTTTTCATTAGATTTGTAAAATGTTTTGAAAAATCTGGATTTGTTAATCCAAAAATAATGTCATCAACATATACTTGAACAAGTAATATGTCTTCCCCGTGACGTCGTGCGAACAAAGTTGGGTCAACAATACCTTTAGTAAACACATGTTGAATTAGGAAAGAAGACAATTTGTCATACCATGCACGAGGTGCTTGCTTAAGACCGTATAGAGATTTTTTTCAACCTGTATATGTGATCTGGGAATTCTGGATCAATAAAACCTTCAAGTTGGCTGACGTAAACCTCCTCTTTCAATGGACCATTGAGAAAAGCCATTTTGACATCTATTTGGAAGATAGTGATATTCTTATGAGCAACATAAGCAATAAACATTCGAACAACCTCAAGACGAGCAACAGGTGCAAATGACTCTTTAAAATCAATGCCTTCTTCCTACCTGTATCCTTTTGCCACAAGACGAGTTTTGTTTCGAACCACAATATTTTCAGCATCACACTTATTCTTCCATATCCATTTAAGAGCAATAATATTCTTTCCTTCTGGTTGTGGAATTAGTTCCCAAACTTGTAGTCTCTCAAATTGATTCAACTCATCTTGCATGGACTCAATCTAACTGTAATCGGCCATAGCTTCTTTAATATTCTTTGGTTCGATAGTGCTGACGGTTAATGCATACATGTATACCTCAGAATCTGTTTGAAGTTTTTGACGAGTCATTACAGGTTTAGATGGGTCACCAATAACTTGATATAGAGGATGATCTTTTGTCCAAATGTGAGTTGAGGGTTGTACTTGGTGGAAATTATGCACATTTGATGGTTCTAGAGCTGCTGTAGAGGATTTGATTTCCTCATGACTTGGAGTATTATATGGAACAAAATCTAGATTACCATTAAAATCAGCAAAATCTTCTTGATTAAATTCATCAGTGTATGTCAAAGAGATTGGAGAAGTTTGTTCATCAGATGTAGTTTCAATGGGAGGAGCCTCATGATTTTCAACAATGATTGAAGATGTGGAAGGTGAGTCTTCATGAAATTGAGTCGATTGTGCAGCGGAATTGATGGGTGTATCAAAAGACCTCTTCTCAAAATATTCTTCAAACATTGGACCGAACAAATTATCCAAATCTTCTTTGGATGGAGTATTCATTGTGTCTGCTGATGAAGTATTATTATTGAATCGTTGGAGCACGGGTTCTAAACAGTCATGTTCAGAAGCCATAGCTGTAAGCTCGTCAAACTTGACATGAATGGTTTCCATAATCTTTTTGGTGCGTCGGTTATAGATTCGAAACCCTCTTGATGTTTCCGAATAACCAATAAAAACCCCAATGTCTGCTTTTGGTTTCATTTTTCCAAGATCATCTCGGTCATTTGTTGGATAACACAATGAGCCAAACACATGAAAATACTCAACATTCGGCTTTCGTCCGCGTAATAGCTCATAAGGTGTTTTGTTATGTCGTGTATGAATGATTGATCGATTTTGAGTAAAACAAGCTATAGCCACCGCTTCAGCCCAAATAAATTCAGGTAATCAAGAAAAGATAAGCATTGTTCTAGCAGCCTCAACAAGAGTACGATTACGTCTTTCAACCACTCTATTTTGCTGAGGCGTACGAGCAGTTAAAAATTGTTGCATAATGCCTAACTTTTCATAATGAGCTTTAAGAGTCGCATTTTTGAATTCAGTACCATTGTTAGTACGAATCTTACAAACTTTGGCTTTGTAATTCAATTGAGCTTAAGCAATGAATTTCTTTATGATCTCTGGAGTTGTGTCTTTCGAGTGAAGAAAGTAAACCCATGTATATCAAGAATAATCGTCCACTATCACAAGAATATACTTCTTTCCATTAATCGAAGCTACCCTTATTGGTCCGCATAAATCCATCTGTAGTAATTCCAATTTGGAGTGATTACTTGGAACCAATGTGGGTGGATGAGAAGCTTTCTTTCTTTTTCCTCTTTCACAAGCAGAACATAGGTGATCCTTTCCATATTTGAACTTTGGAAGACCATCAACCAAGTCAAGTCTAGTTCCCAAATTAAGATGTGAGAGTCGACGGTGCCATAACCATGATTTTATCAGAGTTGCTTTGGACATCAGACAAACAGGTGAAGAAGCAGCCATGTCAGAAATGGAGATAGTATACAAATTAGATTCACGTCCTCCTATGAGCAAATCATCTCCTTCCAGATTTCGCACGTAACATGTCTTGGAACGAAAAGCCACTTCTAAATCACCATCACAAAATTGCCCAACGCTAAAGAGATTATGTCCAAGACCTTCAACATAATATACATGACAAATAGTGATATTGCCCTGTATATAATCGCCATAGCCTGTGATTGCTGCAAAATTATCATTTCCAAAGCGAACGGTGCCCATGAATTTTTCAATAAAATTTCTCAGCAGTGATCGATCACCCGTCATATGCTTTGAACAACCACTGTCAACAATCCACAGAACGATCTGGACTACCTGCAACACAAGAAGAACCAACACATGGACACGTGGGTAATTTAACTACCCATTTCTTAACAGAACCCGATGGTTTTTTAGATGAACGACAATTATGAACATTCAAATTTGTGTTAACGGGAGACCAAACAACATTTGGTTGTGATTCAAACCACTTTTGCCAAATTCGACTTGTTCGAATTTTGTTCTTCATGTATATGCTTAAAGGTTTATCTCTTAAATTTTGTTTCTTTGTCTTAGAAGCACTAGAGACCTTATGTTTAGCTTTTGAGGCACTTCCTACATCAATCTTAGGTTTGGAGACTACAGAAGTAGTATCTAAAGACTTAGATTGTGTCAACTTCTCAGAAAACCTAGTCTTAAGAACTACATAAGTAGTGTCTGAAGATTTTGGTGTTCTAGAATTAGTGGATAAGGCTCTACGAACATTCGAATGCACATTCAATTTATATTTTACAAGACATTTATCATGACATGGAATAAGCACATTTTGCATACAAGAAACACATAACAGAGTTTTTGCTTTCGCAACGTTTGCAACATTAACATCATTTACATTCTCTTTGTTTGAGATAACATTTGCAGATGTATTATCTGTTTGCTTATTTTTCCTAACATAAACTGGTACTTTCTCTGCTAAATTCTTAGAGTTAACTAAGACACCGTTCTTGACATGTGAATCTTTATTCATTGGTCTTCTAACACTAGTTGCAGCATTCATTCCTGTAGAAGATAAACCATTCTTAGCCTCGTTTGTTTATGATTCTTGTGTTGTGACAACTCTATACATTCCAGGTGCTATGACAGTTTTGTTTGAATTTGCCCTTCTTTGTTTGTCAGATGAAGTCTGTAAAGTGACTTGTTTTGACACTACATGTTTTTCTTTAGTTTTTGAAACAGCCGTTTTCTTTTAAAAAACTTGTTTGTTTATCGGTGTGACACAAAGAAGATTTTGAGAAACATTTGTCTTGTAAAACTTAGTATTTACAGACTTACCTTTTTCAATAGTTTCCAATCTAGTTTGTAACTCAGATATGGTATTTAAAAGATTTTGATTCTCGGCACGAATAACACCATATGCATATGTTTTCTCAAAGACATGTTTAATTAATTCATCCATTTCTTTTTGAGATTGAGACCGTGTCTTTTTTATTGAATCAAAAAGCTTTTGATATTCTAATTTTACATTGTCTCATTCTTTTATCAAAGATTGCACTTGAAACTCCAAAGACACGTTCTCATTCTCAAGTTTCTCTAACTTTGAAATCCAAGAGTAATCAAGAGGATTTGTGTTTTTATTATTCAAAGTTGACTCCTATTTATGTTTTTCTTTTTCATGTTGTAACTTTAATTCAAAATCAACACATTGCTTTTGACTTTGAACATCTTTTTCAAAATTTTTTATTTTTGCTTGCAAACCCTCTTGAATCTCAATGGAATTCTTTTTGATTTGTTCAATTTCAGCATGTAAGGAATTATCTACACATTCATGATTTAACAACACACTTATTTCTACTTCATGCCTGAGGGGTGCTTCCAAAAGTTGATCTTTTAAAAAATCATTTTGCTTCTTTATTTCACAAAGTTTACTTTCTGTAGACTCAAAAACATCTTTCATTTCTTTTATATCCCTTTGAAATAGTTTCCTAAAGAATTCAAAATAGAACTGCAACTCGTTAACAATCGGTTTGACTTGATCTTGACAAAAATCATTTAGTTGTATTTCTTTAGGAGATGTGTAAAAAAGGCTCGCTCTTTTACAATTCTTCTGAATTAACTCAGACAACGTTTGAAAACAACTTTTCATTTTATCTAATTGTATGATCGAAGGTGACTCACTCGGCATTGATGTCGGGACAGAAGAAGTTGCATTTGGAGTCTTGTCAGAAGGAATAAAAGAAGATGAAAAATATTTTTGCTCAGCAGAAAGTTCTTTTTGAGGAACAAAGTCTTTATAAAGAGAATTTATTTGTTTGTAATCAATTGTCCAATAATTCTGTTTGTTTGTAACAGCAATTGGATCATTTATTTTTTCTTTCATTTTTTGTTGGCTTTTGGAAGCATCATCAAGAGTGTCCTCAGTATCTCTAACATTCAAAGGAGTTTCTGACTTATTCAGACTAGAGGCAAGATATAACTTTGGACATTGAGAAATTGCTTGCTTGAGTGTATAAGGATTCGGGTACCCGAAACCATGTTTTAATTGTGAATCATACACAGACAATGGCTTTGGTCCAAGCATAAACATTCCTTGTAAGGAATTGCCAAGTTTCAATATTAGATCAACATTCTTTTTAAGTTTGGCCTTGAAATCTAGAATAGTGTCATGATAACGATCCTTATTTTCACTCATTTGTCTTTTTAAAATTAAATGAGTCTTTTGAAGTTCCTCATTTTTCCGCTTGTAATCAGTGACAGCTAAATCTAATTTATCTCGTTGTTTTTCTAGACCTCGAATGATATCTCGATCACGAACAAATTAAGATTGAGCTTGTTGATTAAAATGTTTTGCTTGTCTATCAGCCTCAAGAAATTCGTTGAGATAATTGTTATCCCCTTTGATGTTTTCCAAAACCCAAACCCTTTCCTTATACAACTCAAGCTGACTAGTCAAAGTCGTGTTTTGTTGTTGGACTTTTTGAGCAAATAATTGTTGTTTCTCAGCTTCCTTATATGCATTTCTAGCTAGTTGCTCTAACGCATATAGGTCAGGAACATGTGTATGTTTTTCAACACTGCCACTATTAACATTTCTATTTGGTTCATCAAATATAATATTGCTATCAATTTGATCATCACCAATTATACTGTTAATAATTTTAGTATGAGTTGGATACATTTGTTCTTGATTATCTTTGATGGATGAAGATTGTACCTCACTAATAAATGCATAATCATAGCTTGGCCCAGCATCAGAAGTATTATCGGCTAGTTGAATCCTGGCCGTTAAGCATATGTTTGCACTGAGTTCTTCAATTTCTTCCATCCTTGAAGCATCAGCAAAGAGAAAATCATTCTATTCATCGGTAAGAAGTACTCCAGCTTCATCTTGTTTTGCCAGCAACATTTGTTCCATGAAGTTCGAATCCCGAACTCTTGGTTTTGGACAATTCCTAGCATAATGTCCTTTCCCACTACAGTTGTAGCATTGAACAGTTGAAGTATTTCCTGAAGACGAAGTTCAAAGAGTCCTTAGAACATTTCCGGTCTCATTTTGAGCATTAGATCCCTCATCAACTTCCTCTTGAACATAAGCACGTCTAGTATTTCTTCCAGTATTACCAGGGTTCCTACTTTGAATATTCACCGTATCTCCTTGAATGATTGCTTGGTTTCTGGTGTTTGATGAAGTATGAAGACGATTATTTGTTGGATTAGGGAAATTTTGAGTAATGGCTAGAGAAAGTAACAACATTGCAGAGGTTAGAGGATCTTCAGAATTGGTTTGAATATCATCATGCTCGTACTCATCGTCATAATCAACCACAGACGTAGGATGCGTTACATAATAAGATGAGGTATTTCTGGAAGATGAACCCGTGTGTGCTACGAGAGCCAAAGGATCTTGAGACTTTTCTAACTTCTTTACCCGTGATGCATTAACCAGTTTCTTGAATTATTGAAGGTAATGAAAGAGATCATCAAACGAATCCACTGTCAAACGTTTAGCAAGACGAACTTGGGTGACATATTTCAACCATTCTGGTTGCAAGCTATTCAGGAACTTTGTGTTAAATGTGACAATTGGAAAAATCATTTTATTTCGTTCCAAATCATTCATTAACTAAGCAAAGCGGTTGTAGACAGAAACAAGTGCTTCCCCTGGTTCAGCAACAAACTGATCAAATTCGTTCGTAAAACGAGTTTCTCTGTCAACTTGGTTTTGTATAGTGCCCTTATCAGACGTTTAACTCTTTTCCACATTTCTTTGGCTGTAGTGTAAGCATCCACAGAGTTGTAAATTTCATTTAGAATAGAAAGTAGAATCAGATTCATGAGCTCAATTTCAGCATCATAGTGCAATAATTCATCACCTTATAAATCCTCTACAGTCTGCAGTGCCGGTAATGTCGAACCAGTAGGAACAAACATTTAAAAATGATAAGGACCTTCATCAAGTGCTTTGTTAAGCCACTTTCGGTTTTCTCTCTTTCGATTTATGTATCGTCTAAATCTACTTGCCCATAGTATATAACTACCCCTTTTAAGCATGGGAGGCCTAGTCTCATAACCGGCATCAGCGAGAGATTGTTGATATGTTTTGGATGTCGACATTACGTATGATTCAAAGATTGGATCTTTGTAGACGAAAATGAGTGATATTTGTGAGAAAAATCCAAAACTCGGCAACAGTTGTCAAATTCGGACAACACTGTTCTCGGATAACAAGTAGTCTTAAACTCGGTATACTTCTCGGACAGAACTAAAAACTCAGACAAAGACTACTATCAAACTCGATAACAGTAAAAACATATTAAACTCGGAAATCCACTTAATCCCAGAAATCAATTATCTTGTTTTTAGTAAAAAAAAAATCGATTTAATCAAACTCGATAGAACCGAGATTTGAAAAATTCTTTGATTATCGATTAACAATAACCACAAACTCGATAAAACCAAAATTTATGATGACTGAATAATCCAAAACTCATATAACATCAAACTCGATAGAACCGAATTTGATTTACTCGTTTAACAATTGCCGAATTTGTATTACAAAAACACAATTCATGATGAAACCGTGAAATTGTGATGTTTTAACACTTTGTAAGCTAATTTTCGAGATTAAATCACTAAATCCTTAATCACACTTTTTGATAAAACCGAAAATGTGTGAATACTTATGAAACTCGATAGACAACCGAGTTTATGAATAACCACCTAATATACATTTTTCGATAGAACCGAAAATGCGTATATATCTATTACAACACTTTTCAATCGAAATTAAACTAATAGTGATACTCAAATTTCCAAAAATGTAAAGAAATGATCCGAAAATAGTAAAACCCCTTCCGAGAATGGTAAAACACTTCTATAACTTATTTATAAGCTAAGGGGTAGGATTAGAGCTTATTTAGGTATTCATACACTCCTGTTTTGAGCAAGGAGTCAAGGTATACTTCTTTTTAAATTTTAGCTTATTTTTACTGTAGCATTGCTTATTGTGGCTTATTTTCAGCTTATTTATGTCTTTTGTGCTTAGTTGTGTTTAGTTATGCTTAAAAATGCCCTTTTAGTAGAGGATTGTCTCAAGAATTCATTAACTTGTCAATTGCTTAAAACTGCCAAGATAAGCTTATTTCAGTGTTAGCTTATAGTTTTTTTGAAGTGCATAATTTTCCCTGTTCATATTTTTACCCTTATTGGGCCCATAAAACCATTCATGTTAATACTTGTTTTTTTAAAATTAGTGCTTAATTTATTCTTTACAAGTGTTAAAAAAAAATAAAAAAAAAAAAAAAAAAAACAAACCCGTTTTTAAAAATTATAAAGGGGTGTATTGGGTTAAGCAAAAATGGGTCCAAAAAGGTAAGGTAATGGGTTTGGAGCACTTTGCAACTTTGGCTTAAGTCATTAAGCTCTTTTGAGTCTGTTTTTCTAAAGTTTTTAAGTCCAAAAACTGTTTTTTAATTATCCAAAAACTGTTTATTTCAAGTTTTTAGGGTTGATCTTTAAAGTCTGTTGGTTTTTGAAAGAATACAAGATCTAATTTGGATAAGCACTTGTATACTTGAAGTATTTAAGTATCAAAGTGTGCCCCAATTGTGAGTGTCCAAACAAGTATTCTTAAAAGTTTTTTAGAAGTGCATTTGCAAAACTGCCAAGACTTTGGTGCTTCAATTAGTAAAAGTAAAAAACTCTTTTTCAAAAAGCTAAAATCAAGCAAGTTTTAAAAAAAATCAGAGGGTAAATCAGTGTTTTAGGTTCTAAAAATTTGTGCACAAGTTCATTTCAAGGTATTTTTCATCTGTTTTAACTAAGTTTTTGTTTTTGAGCTTATTGGAGAGCTTATTTTTAAGTTAACTTTTTCACAAAATCCTTTGTTGAAACTGCCCTGGTGTTAAACCACCACCTTTAAGCCCACTGTCCTAGCTTATTAGAGGGCCTTTGCTCAAGCTTTTGGCTTTTCTAAAAAGCCAATAAGCTCTTTTATAAGCCCCCTTATTTGTAGACCTTAGGAAGCACTCTAGGTAGCTTAAAATTAAGCACAAAGTAGTCATTTCAACTGTTTTGCATTCTAGTATTGGCATTAGCTTATTTTTGATTTTCTTGGCTTATTGGCTTAAATTTTTAGCTTATTGCTGTTTGTTTTTGGCTTATTAGGTTAGATAGCTTATTTTTTTAGATTCATTACTTAGCTAGCTTATTTGCCCTTTAGCTCCTTTTAGTCCTTTAGTGTTAAAATAGCTAAGACTGCCTCTCTTAGTAGCTCACTGTTTTGCTTATTTGTCTATGCTTTTTATTTGCTTGGTGTTGCTTATTTAGTGTAGATATAAGCCTGTTTTTGCTTATTGCTTTGTCCTTTGCTTATTCGTGTGCTAAAAGTCATAAAGAAAAGCCATTTTTGCCTTTAAGTCACATTAAGCTAGCTGTCTGTTTTCAATAAGCTTTTTCAGCTTATTTTTAGCTTTTCTCAAAAAGTTGTAGTTACAAAAAATGATAAGCTTCATGTGCTTAACAAGTTTGTTTAAAAAGTTTTTCTAAAAAAAAGGAGATAAGGGGAAACCCGGGTGAGCAAAACTTGAACCCGGGTCTCAACCCTCAATACACCCTCCTTTTATAACACTCTTACCGTTGTGCCCTTGGGTCTTTTCTGTTAGACCCTTGGGCACCTTGGTATATAAGGTGTTTTTAGCCCATATAGCTATAAGCTCTTTCCAGCTTATTTTCAGCTTATTCATAAGCTGAATTTTGGGTTTCTTATTTTTCTTAGGTAGGTTTTAGGGTAAAGTAATTTTTGTAATTTTTTCGGTTTTAAAAATTCATAAAAAATACAAAAATTATCAAAAAAATATTTTTCTTTTTTAGGAAATTTTCTTTGGTCATATTTTACGTAGGAAAAATAGAAAAACTTTCGTAGGGTTAATTTTGCAAACTTTTAATTTTTAAAGAACGGGTCTCGGGTACGGTTCTTGACTCGACTCGTTTTTTGGTCAAACGACCTCCGTTTTCAGTCTAGGCTTTTTAATTCTTCATTATTAGTCCCCTAGAGTAGTTTAGAAGTAAAAATTTCTTTGTAGGGTTAATTTTTAAGATTTTAGGTATTTGACCCCTTGTTCGGGATTCCTGCTCCCGTTTTCAGCTTAATTTCATAATTTTTAGGTTTTTCTTAATCGTTTTTGTTTGTTATTGTTTAACTTAGCTTTCCACACTCTCAAATCATTTCTCTCATTCAAACTCCACTCTTCCGACTGTATCGATTCTCCAATCCAGCCTCGTTGGGGATAAACGACCCGGGAACTTTCTATACTACTTCTCGGTTTTATTGATTATTGATTGTGTTTTTAAATTATACTTATTTTATATTTTATATTTTATTATATATTATATATATTAAAAGGTGTGGTTTAAAAAATACTAATCAATTTTTGGCGCCGCTGCCGGGGAGGCTGTGAAACCGTTTATCGTTACGTTTGGCCATTTGTGTTTGAATTTGTGAATATTATCTAAAAAAAAAAACCTTAAAAGTACAAAAATATTTTCATTTTCTTTTAGTATAATTATCATTTAAAGAAAAACTAAAAAAAAAAAGAAAACCAAAAATATAAAAACATTGT
>BQNB010054484.1:0-39520 GCA_026074375.1 Tanacetum coccineum
AACGATTTTTAGAATTTTTCTAGGATTTTTTAGCTTAAAGTTTAGTATTTTTCGTACATTTATTTAGTTTAAAAACTTTAAAAATAATAAAAAAATAAATAAAAATCAAAAAAATAAATTTCTTTTTCTGAAAATTTTCTTTTAATGTTTAGAAGGTTTAGGAATTAAATTTACGTTCGTAGGGCTTAATTTTGAGATACTTGCTTATTCGTCGCGTTTTTATTATTCCCGTTAGTGTTTTCGTGTTAAATTTCTTAATTGCTAGGTCGTTTATTCTTCTTTGCATGCTTTATGTGTTTTTATGTGTAGAAATAGGAAAACAAATCAAATCTTTGAATTATTCACTTGCGCGATCACAAACTAAACCGATTTTCTATTCACACTTCATCGAGGACAAACGACCCGGGAGGTTTTAGGAATTGCTTTGGTCAAAAGCGATTCTTTTAAATCTTTTGGAATACGTATACTACTATACTATAATTGTATTTGCCTCTTAATTACACATACTTGTTTGTGTGTGTGGTTTGGAGCGGATCAAATTTTTGGCGCCGCTGCCGGGGAAGTGTGTAGCGATTTTCGTGTTTCCGTTTGAAGATTAGTATTTGAAGACCCTTCCCCGTGAAGTTATAATTCCCGTTTGTGAATATTTTTCTATAAAAATACAAAAATATTTTTATTTTCTCAAATTTTTGTGAATATATATATCAAGTAATCAAAAATACCAAAAAAATCGAAAAACAACAAAAATAACCGTCTTGTGTCACTTACGAAAAAGGCGCACCTCTTTTGTGAAATAAGCTATAAGGTGGGTATAAGGAGGGTTGTTCCAAGGAACTACGACCCGAAGGGACAAACGTTTTTAAGGCGATTCGCTCCCACTACGTCCCCCGCTTGCTTGCGAGTTTCACTTAAGGGAGTTACCCTAAGTTTGTTTGATTGCTTCGGTTGCTAAATAACATATATTTTTGTGTTTATATTTTTGTTCTCCTCCCTCGTTGTTTTATCGTTTTATTTGTCGTTAGTGCATGCGTCAATTAGAAATTCCTATTATCAAATAATTCACCCCGGTAACCAGTCCGAGGACGTCAAAATAGACGACTTGTGCTCCAAACTGTAGTCGAAACCGAGCTTAGTACTATCGGTGAAGTTTCGCCTACAGTCGGCGGCTCTAATTCGAACAATGGGGAAAATCTACTTCAAGCACCTCGGAAGGGTATGGATGCTATCGTTTTATACCGGAAATTCTTAAGGAATATTTCGAAATTGAAACGATTTTAATATCAATTAGTTCAAGCAACAAAATTCTCACAGTTTTGAAAGGGATATAACACATTCTCACTTTGTTAATTTAAAAGGATGACCGCGACATGATCATTTTAGTGAGGGTTGTTACAAACTGATTTGATTAAGATTATGCTTTCTCACACTATTCACTCCGAGGGGCCGCTTAGATAGAATTTGGTCGAGAAGGAACTCACTAATTCGTTCTTGACTTGGCGTGATCTCGTAAATAAATTCGTGAATCAATTTTTCCTCCCTCATAAGGACCACTCACTTATAAAATGAAAATCTCTTGTTTTTACCCAAAAATTCGATGAGCGGAATTAGTGAAGCCATGAGATCGATTTATGAAACTGCTTAGGCATGTCCCCCAACCCCGGATTTTACGAAGTTACCTATATTGATATCTTCTATAATGGTTTTAATGGACTGTTCAAGCCTACGTTAAATGCCGCAGCGGGTGAGGATATCCTTTTAAGTAAAAACTACTAGAAGGCCTTGAACTTAATGAGGAATAAGTCAAAAGTTCGTTATTCACGAAAGCAAATACAAATGTTTCTAGGTGGGAATTACGACTTCTAGGGAAAGTTCTAGTAAGTAGCGATGTTAGAAATGATAAAAGTGCAGGTCCAAATTTCGAACTTAGTTGAGATTGTTATAAGATAATTGTCACTCCCGATTTCGGTTAAAGCGGCTGTTGAGGAATCTTGTGTGATTTGAGGTGGTTCCCATATGACTTAATTGATTGTTTGCTACCGATAGCAAAATCAATCTAGTGTTTTGTGCGGCAAAGGATACTTAAATCATGTTAATAACTCCAAACGTGCTAGGCAAAAATAAAATGGCACCACATGGTTTTGCTCGTTGCAATAATCTCAAAGAGGTTTAATCAAAATTAGGGAATTATTTTAATCGGGGAAATTATTTCAGCGGTTTTCAAGCTCCATTTTATATGCTCAAAATTTTACAATAATGATTTCAAAATCAACCTTTTCAAGCTCCCTAATAATCAAGTTCAACAAAGGATTTCAAAGAGTTTTCAAGTTACATGATCAATCTAATGAGTTCAATGATGAGAAGGACTAAACTCTAAATTAATGTTTTGAGGGGTGGATTTTAAAAGCAAGAGGAATAGTCTTAGGAGAAAATCTAAATAATGAATTGGGAGTATATTAGGTAGTTTCTTCCAAAACCAGCTCAAATTCGGGTACTCTTCCGAGTAGTAATTACTATTCTAAACCGAAGGGTGAGATGAAAGCAAACACTACTGAAGGGGTGTTGCTTCTTCTATGAGGGACCCTAGATTCCCTACTAATCTTTCTCCATAAAAGGTTAGGAGGAACGAAAAGCGTGATGACAACGGAATAAGGAAGCAAAACTACTTTCCAAGGAAGTACACTCACATCCAACCTCCGGTATTCCCATTCCTATTCGGAACCGATGTTCCAGATACTTTATCTAAGCCTAATTATTCCATATCCTTCTAGGACTAAATGATCAAATGCTCTGTGAAATAGCTTAGAATCATATGGAGAAGTTCTTTAATAATCTTTCAAGATTTGCACTTGACTACAATTAGCTTCGGCCGGTTATGCTCTTCTTTTGATGCCAAAATTCGCCTCTACGATTAAAGTTTTGCTTACAAATATGGACAGTTGTTGTGATTAGCTAAGATACCATTGAATGAGAATTGTTAGGCGATGCTCCTTAAAAAGCTTCCCGAAAAGCTAGGAGATCCCGGCAAGTTTCTTATACCATGTGATTTCCCAAGAATAGATGTATGTCACGCCTTAGCCGATCTTGGCGCTAGCATAAATCTTATACCTCTTTCCATATGGAAAGAAAAGGGGGGGGGGGGGGGGGGCCCACTTATTTTTTTTTTTTTTCCCCTACCGAACTTAACCCCACTCGAATGACTTCGAGCTAGCTGATCGATACTATTACTCGCTCATAAGGGAGTAGCGAAGTCGTCTTCGTCAAAGTCGGGATCACGTTTCATCTTTCCTACCGACTTTGTAGTTGATTTGATTTTGATGACGATCTACGGGTTCCCCTCATTCTCGGGAGATCCTTCTTGAGGACCGGCCGTGCCTTAATTGATGTTTACAGAGAAGAAATAACCCTTCGGGTTAATGACGAAACCGTAACTTTTAATCTCAATCTAACTACGAGATACTCCTCTACATATGATGATATGTCCGGGTAACACCATAATTGTTGTCAATTGACGGTTGCTGTGAGGAGTCAATGTCAGATGTGTTGGTTTTTCTAATTAATTCTTCGTTGTGGCTTTCATACACGCACTCTGGAGCTATTATTACTCGACTCTTTCTTTTCCTCATCAGTTCGTGGGAAGATGAACTTTCATTTTGGAAGAGATCGAGGCTTATCTCAAAGATGATTTAATTTCACTGAAAATTGATCATGCCAATTTTGACCTAGGAGGGAGGATCTCCCCCATAGTTTTTAATTGAGGATGTTATTTAATAATGATCCTTCTTCTCTCGCCCCCTTTTATCATAAATACTTAAGGTAGCAGTAACCCTCTTCTTTTCTTGTCTCACACCGCGTTGAGAATAGTGTGATGCTCTTCTCGTGGATGTTCGCTAAAGAAATCTGCTCTTCTTACCATTTTCACAAGGACATTAGCTGATTGTCATTGACTACGGAGGGGAGTGCTATTCCTTCTACTTGAGATGTTATTAAATGATGATCCATCATCTCCTCTCCCTCCAAAAGAACTTAATTTTGAGAAACTTAAAATGATAAAATCTTTAATTGATGATTTCCCCCCTCTTGAAGTTTTGGAGGAAAAATCCGTGACTTTCTCGAACCCTCTCTTCGATTCAAATGATGATTTTACCTCCAGTAATGACGAGTCATTACTCGATGAGGACGTTCCGAAAGATAATGTGAAAATTTATTCAAACCCTCTTTTCGAATTTGATGACGAACGATGTTTAGCCCCTAAAATATGGCTGTTAGCCCATGAGTGATAAAATCAAACTAAAACATCATATGACTAACCACCATTCATCTTGGACTAATCCGGAATTACATTTATCATTTATAGTCGTGTCGGGTTAGTTTAGCTAGTCAAGCCCGGGACTATAAATACCCCCTCCATACTTCTATGGAGGGGTAGAAGTTCACATTTGTAAAGTGTGAGTGTGTGTTTTTCTTTTTTTCTCTCAACCACACGCACAACTTCTCATATCTTATCTTTTTTCTCTCTAATAAACATGGATCAATTTCTTTTCCATTTTACCTTACCTCCGGATCTTGTGTTGTAAGGGTGAATCTAATGTTAACAATTGGTACCAGAGCACAGGGGGAATTCGTGTTATTAATCTACTGATTTTGTGGTTCATAAGCTCAAATTTTCCTGGCTTATTTTGTGGAAAAAGCCCACGGATCAAAAATTTTTGAGCGTATTTGGTTGTTAATCTTGTTCTTTCCTTGATCTACATGTTAAACAGGTTAGATTGCTACCATTTAATGAGTTACATAAGCTCCTAGATCGATTTATAAGCTTAAAAGGGCTGGCTTATTTTTTATGTTCTAAGTGGAGGTTTGGCTCAAAATTGATGATTCACGAAGATATGGTTGTTATTTCGTGTTTTATTCTCCTCTAACCACTTAGTATTGAGCCCCTATAGCTTATTTGAGAAGCTAATCGGCTTATTTGGGCTTATTATGCTTAAATCGTGCTTATGTTCTTCATGGAGGTTTGAATATTAAATTATATTCTTGGTGGCGGTTTGAAAAAAGAGGGGACAAGATCCGTGTTTTAAGGAAAAGTAAAACGGTGGTTTAACCAAGTCAAAGGCGGGTTGATTAAAATAATCAAAATATAGCCAGCTGTTTGACCATAAACGGTGGCTGTTTGCCATTGTTATTGGCGGCGGTTTGCGCTTCTATGCAGCGGTTTGAAAATAAATGGTGGCGGTTTGCCATTTTTCTTGGCGGCGGGTTGCCCTTCTATGCGACGGTTTGACAGGTTTGAAGGCGGTTTGATTATTAAATGAAAAAATACAAACGTTACTCTGCCTAAAATTCAATGTCCACGGCGGTTTGAATATTTTAATACACGGCGGGTTGCTTAAAGTCTCGCGGCGGTTTGATAAAAACAAGGCGGCGGTTTGAGAATGTAAAAAAAATGGCAGCGGTTTGAAAAGTTCAAAACTGACGACGGTTTGCTAAATAATGAGGCGGCGGTTTGATAAAATTCATGCGGCGGTTTAGCAGATTAAATGCCAGCAGTTTGCCATTATATTATGCCGAACTCGATTTATTAGAATAAAGATTGTTGCCAGTCTATGTGACTTGTTAAAGTGCCGATCTTAATTCGCTAGGCTAAGCATTCGCTAGTCTCTTTCTTAGAGATTTTAAATTGCGAAGAATGAGAAATGATAGAGTCGAGTATATGTCATGATATTAAGCATGGAATAGTTGGTTTTCTTTAGAGCTTATAAGTATTAATTATGGCTTTTTCTCCCATTAGTTTGTTTCAATTGTATATTAATAATGTTTAATAAATAAGGTTGTCCAGTTCAACTTAATCTTTAGTGACTTTCCACTAACTTAAAAGACGATGCCCAATAAAATAGGTACACATCGGGATCGAATTTTTGCCCATACTTATATTATATCATATTGAGTAACCTTTGATTAGTTGCACCTTAATAATCCTTTCGGGTAATATTGGTTTTGTAAGTAGAGTTAATCATGAGATTACTTATGCCCTTAAGAGCTAAAGGGTAATTTGGTGTAGTGATTATATAGTCATACCTTAAAAGAGAACCCCCACACCCTCCCCCCCAACCCCCCACCCCACACCCACATCCACCCCCCAACCCCCACCCCCCCCCCCCCACCCCCCCCCCCCCCCCCCCCCCCCCCCCCCCACCCCCACCCCCCCCCCCCCCCCCCCCCCCCCCCCCCCCCCCCCCCCCCCCCCCCCCCCCCCCCCCCCCCCCCCCCCCCCCCCCCCCCCCCCCCCCCCCCCCCCCCCCCCCCCCCCCCCCCCCCCCCCTCCTCCACCCCCCCTCACCCACCCCCCCGCTGTCCTTCCACTTCTTCGTAATCATTCTTTTCACTTTACTTAACTTTGCCCTTAGGGTTTATGGTTTTGTTTTTGTTTTACTAGTCACGTGAATGATTTGAATCATGTTTAATAAATGATCTGTTTGTTCTTTTAAAGAGCCTTATGGTATATGGTGCAAATTAAGATCTCATTGATTTATGTCTTAAGTGGCTTAGGGTATATACTATACGTTAAGGTCAAGTAGCCATATAAAGACAAAATTTCGGTCACCTCGATGTGGACCTCATCAGTTTTCAAGGATAGGGGAAGAAGCTAATTTTTATCTTCAACCGTCTCGCTTTATTTTCGGATTTAATAAATATCGAAATAAGTATTAAAGAGCCTTCGGGTATATGACAAAAATAAAAATCTTTGAGATACAAAATTAGGGGAATAACGGGGAAAAGTAACACACAATTAGTATTTATGAGTAGTGTTAGTATCATGACTTGTATTTGACAATGATCTTGTTTTTAAGCCTAGTATGGAAAAGTTAAAGTTGGGGACGATGAGTTTATTTTGCTTGTTCCATGATCCTAAGTATTATCAAAGAATAATGAAAGTACAATGTTATGAAGTGTTGAAGTATGGAAAGTTATGGAAAAAAGGCATTAAAACAAATTAGAAAACTGTTGAAAATGGAAAAAAAACGGGGTTTTCAGAGTCTAATGTTTCTTTACATCCCTTAAGATGAATACTTGCTACTTTTCGACAGGTGATTAATCCAAGGTGGATTATGAGTTTTAGTTTTCTAAAGTGTATTTATAATAATTGCGTTTGAAGGACAACGGGCAAATAACCTTGTATGAGGGAATTTGGTATGTGCTATTTTACACATACCATTTACTATGAAAAACGACCCCAAATGACCAAAAACATAATGAAAAATGCATATATATGTTTGTTTTTGTGTTTCGAGGAATGTGCAGGTAATGGATATATCAAAAAGGACAAAATTGAGACAAAAACGGACAAAACCGAGCACGAGAATGGAAAAAGAAGGAAAAAATCAAGGCCAAAGGCGTACCCATACTTCACGGACCAACCCAGGCCCACTTAATGGGCCGGGTCAGCCCAAGTCCTAAACTAAATAAGCCTAAAAAGCCTAAAATCCTTGTAGCCCATAAGAAATCCCATAATTAAAACAAAAGCCCAATTCCATGGCCCGTTCTTTTTTATCATAGTCAAACGAATTAAGAAATGGGTCAACAGGTCAAAGAAGAGTCAAACATATGACACCTGCCAAATACTATTCACCCTTTGCCCCAAATTTACCCTGGTATCAAAATTACATCGCTTAAATGATTATTAACATTTCTAGAAGCTCATGACGCAAGCAATGACGACTTTGGCATGCCAGGTTGGCATTCCCAAGGCCAATCATTGGCTATTTATAAGTGTGGAGGTATATCAACGGTTTAGATCAAATGCTTGGAGGGCAATTAAGGATTGAAGGGCCAAGACTAAAAGTGGGGGAGCGTCCTAGAGGTCTAGAAGCATCATCTCATACCTATATAAAGAGCCTTTCACACACAGAGATAGCATCTAGTGTAATCTAGAGTAGTTTTAGCTTTTTAGTCGTTTTAGCTTATTGTATTAATTTTAGCTTAATGTTTTTCAATTAATGTAATTTTCCTTTTCAAAAGCTTGTATTCAGTTTAAGTAATCAATAAAAGTTTAGTTTTCATATTGATAAAGTTTAATTCATGTTTTTACTTTAATGCACTATGGTTTGATTAAGCTCTTTTACTCTATTAAGCTCAATAAGCTTTCAAAATCACTAATAAGCTAGCTAAATACTCAGTTAAGCTCTCAAAGCTTAACTGAGCTTATCAATATTCAAATCTCTCCCCAAATTATACCTCAGCTTATTTTGGAAGGGAAGCCAGACTTGGAAGGGCTTCCATGACCCCACCAGCTTATCCTAGATAAGCTAGAGCTTTGCAGATCAACTCTTGGAGCAAATTAATAAGCCTTGTTTGTGCAAAGGATTTTGTAACTTCCTAATTTCAATTTTATAGCTTAATTTTGCATTCTGGCTTATTTATGCTTATTGTCAGCTTTTTATTAGTTAAAGTAGCTTAATATTGCTTACTATTATACCTTGATGCTTATTGTGTTCAGTCATTAGTGTAGATCTCATTTTACAAGTATTTGATATAAAATAGTTTAAAATCTAAAAATATTAGTATAATCTGTTTGCTTATTATTCCAGCTTATTTGATTGTTAAAATATGCTTAATAGAACTGTTATAAGCTAAATAGTATCCGGTATTTGAAATCTAAGCTTTGATTCTCATTTTTATAAGCTAAATATGATTTTTAGCAATTGAAAGGGGTGTTTGGCATAAGGCAGCACTAACTCAAGTTAGTGCTGTCAAGAGCCATTTGGTTCTTTAGATTGAATTTGAATATCATATTGAAGTTTATAAGGTTAGGATTTAAAGTTTTTGTTAGGCTAAATCAAGTTATAACAAGTTTTTGTGTATGTTGCTTGAATCTGAGTTCATAAGCTTAGATTCATAGCATCTTAAGCTTAGATCTATTCTAAGTTGCAATTGTTGGCATTTTGTTCTTATTTTGGTGTTTAAAAGGTGTAGTATACATGTCCTTAAGGTCTGCATTGTTGAATTTAAATTTTGGCTTAAAATTGTGTCAAGTGCATCAGATAGCAAAACAGCTTAATTGCCTTTTTCAATCCAAAAATTAAGCTAGTATAATTTAGAGTTAGGTTTTGAAATTGGGTGCTTAACTAGTTCATAGGCCAAATTAGATCTGTTAGGGCTTATTTTAGATTAATAAGCTTATTTACATATTTGTTTTTAGGGCTGCAATTCATACTTGTCTTTTCATAAAATTTGCAAAAAACCAAAAATAGTGTAATCTGCATAATCAACTTTTTCAATTAGTCTTTTCTTAGCTTATTTAATTTTCAAAATACTTTTTGATTAATGTTTTAAGTAGTTTGTAGGATAAGCTTTAAAGTTTGATAAGCCATTAATCCATAAGGATCCATTCTCTTGCTTAAAAATAAGCTCAAAAGTGCCTATTTGGCTGTTTTGAAAACAGTTTTATACCAAAGTGCTTATTTGTCTCTTTTAGCTTATTGCTTATTGTTTTTGCCTAATTCTTGCTCAGACTTGCTTATTAGGTTGTTTTAAGTTGTTTGTAGCTTAATTAGTTTTGTTTTGAGCTTATTCAAGCTTTTAGGTTTCCCAAGTTTAGTTAAAATGCCAAAATCCTTTTAAGTGCAATCTGTCACCCTTAAAAGATCTTTTCTAGCTTATTTAGTAGTTTTCTTAAAAAGTTCCTTTTACAAAAATTGCTTATTATAAGCTGTTTAATAAGTTTGTTAAAAAAGTTTTGCAAAATAAAAAAAGGGGAATTAGGGAAGTCTTGGGTGAGCAAGGCTCGAACCCAAGACCTCAACCCAACTCACCCTTTTTAAACACACACACCACTACCGCTGCGCCCTTGGGACTTTTACGTCTAAGGGTGCATTCACAATATATTTAACACCTTTTTGGCCCTCTTTTAAAATAAGCACTTCGAGTGATGTTTGGCTTTTTCATAGCTCATTGAGTTGAGCTTTTTAGTATTTTATAATTTTCCTGCACTCTTTACATATTAAGCAGCTTTTAGTAATTTTCTAGGATTTTAAATTCGAACTTTAGTATTTTTCGTGCATTTATTTCGTTTAAAAACTTTAAAAAATAATAAAAAAATAAATAAAAATCAAAAAAATAAATTTCTTTTTCTGAATATTTTCTTTTAGTATTTTAGATGGTCTTTTGGAATTAAATTTTAGTTCGTTATGGAGTTAATTTGAACATTACTTGCTATTCGTCGCGTTTTTATTATTCCCCGTTAGTTTTTTTAGCTTAATTGCTTAATTGCTTAGTCATTTACTTTCTTTGCATGCTTTACGTGTTTTTATGTGTAGAATTAGGAAAACAAATCAAATCTTTGAATTATTCACTTGCGCGATCACAAACTAAACCGATTGTCTATTCACACTTCGCCGAGGACAAACGACCCGAGAGGTTTTAGGAATTGCTTTGTTCAAGAGCGATTCTTTTAAATCTTTTGGAATACGTATACTACTATACTATAATTATATTTGCTTCTTAATTACACATACTTGTTTGTGTGTGTGGTTTGGAGCGGATCAATATCCATTGTTTTATAGTTTACGAACTTTGTAGCCAACCATTCTTCGAATATTGGATTGGCTGGGTCCCATTTTATTAAGGGAGTGTTATTTCCCTCGATGCGAGAAGGCGGGTAGTATTTCCCAAAAAATTTAGCAGTTAAGTCGACCCAACAAGTGATTGATTCTTTGGTTCTATCAAACCATCTTCGTGCACCTCCAGCCAATGAGATTGGGAAAACAACAATTCTCAGTTTATCATGATCTACATTGGGTAATTTGATTGGGTCAATAATTTTTAGGTAGTATTCAATATGCTCAACTGCGTCCTTCCCGTTTGTTCCACTAAAAGCATTGTTGTGCAGATCATCCAAGAATTTTCCTTTTAGCTCATAAGCATTTTTCCCGTTAACTGTAATACTTGTAATCCCGGAATAGTAATCTGCTTTGTCATTAGGCGCAAATGTTTCCATACTTGACTTCTTTCCCTTATCCGCCATCACTTCTTCAATCTACTAGCTCTGATAAGAATTTCCTGTAACAAGGGTAAAAATATCAGCAGGATTTGCTCTGAAGAAAGATAGAATTTTTTTTAGCACGGAAATCAAATACGAAAACCAAGATCCTGATTCTGTTCCAGATGATCGATACGTCGTATCCAATGGAAGTGGATACGCCGTATTAATCAGTTGAATAAATACGCTGTATTGGACAGAAAGTTGGATACGCCGTATCCAATGGAAGTGGATACGCCGTATTCAGTTATCGACCAGAACAGTGTATTAGAAAACAATTAAATTAAACACACAAATATATAAACAAACAATTAAACTAACAAATATACAAAATATATAGAATATACAAGAATATACACTAATCTAATTAGCACTACTCCTAAGGGTTAGATCTAATGTTAAAAACTCTTGATTTAGCTTGTGTAAGGTTTAGTTATGCAAGATAAATCCTACACAACTATGATAGAAACTTTGTAAAATATATCAAAGATTATGCGGAATCTAATCTTTGATTAATAAGAAGAATATGCAATAGAACAGTAATTCTAATGATCACACAGATTAACAAACAAAGCTTTAATATATTAATACAAATACTCTAACTAGTATTAGGGTAACAAAACCTTAAAGCTATAATGATATCAAAACAAAAGATATTAAACTCTATGCCCTAGGACCTCCTTTTATACACCAAGGAGTCCTAGTCGATTTACAATATATTCCTAAAACTTAGAATATTCTCAAAGATCTATTCTATAAATAACAATCCTTATCAACTAAGTAATATTGATCTCTAATCAATCTTTATCTTTCAGCAGTTGTAATCTTTTAGCAGTTGTAACTTTCAGTAGTTGTAACTTTGTACCAGCACCATTAACTCTTAACAAGCAGTAGTAACTTATACACCAGCAACATTAACTGTGTACAAGCAGTAGTAACTACTTAGAATATTTTCTTCAATCTTCATCAGCAGTACTAACTTTACTCTAGCAGTACTAACATATACTAGCAGTAGTAACTAGCAGTACTAAGTTACACTAGCAGTAGTAACTATGAACTAGCAGTACTAACTACTTAGCATATTTTTCATTAAATTTGTGCTAGCAGTAGTAACACACACCTGAGCAGTAGTAACTTCAAACAGCATCAAGAAGCTTTTAATCCCAACAATCCTCCCCTAAACTTGATATTTTTCTTCAAAATCTCAAGTTTCTTCATTGAAAGCTTCATTAATCACTAGGAGGATGCTTCCAAACACTTCATTGATTCTTGAGCTGTTTTGTGATGAGCTTAAGAAGCTGATAACACATTTCATTCCAATGATCAGCTTTAAGCTTCTTGTTCAACATATCAGTAATTGTAGGTGCTGTAAGAGGATATCTCTTTTCTACCAACATATGAATGTGCACATTTTGCTTCCTCAATGAATGTACTCCACATGAGTCATATAGCTTCCATTCTAATACTCTGTAGTCTGATTGATTTTTCCATACTTGATCTTCAACATGTGGGTCAAACATTGTCTTCAAATCTCCATATAAAACTAAATCCAAGTCCTCCACTGGTCTTGTTGATCCATACTTAGCTTTTACCAACTTGTACAAAGTTTCCAAGTCTTCTCTGTCAAAACTTTTAAGCATATGACTGAACACTAAGTACATCTTTGAACTTCCATCAGCCCTGATTATCTGGTAATAGCTTTTCTTTCCTTCTTTGTGGATCTTCCAGTCAACAATGCTTGGAGGCTTAGTAGCCAAAGGAATATCATCAATTGCTACTTCCTCTTTATCAGGAACAACTTCCATCAGACTTTTAAGCTCTATTGTCTCTTTATCGTCATCTACCTTCTGCTTTTTAATACTTTCTTGTTCTAGCTCATCTCCTACTCTCTTTGAACTGCTCTCTTGTGCTATTTCTGCATTAGCTTTATTTGAACTTCCTTCAACCAACTTAGTTCTGTAGTCAACAAAGGTATTCACCCTTTTCATTGCTTTGTTAAATAATTCTTGAATATTTGCAAAAGACTTGCTCTTCAAATCTTTAGGCTTCCATCCTTTCATATTTTTCAAATAAGTACACATGATACTCCTTTGTTGATCTTTTGTTGGTGGTTTGTTCCTTCTCTCTTCTTCTCTTTTTACTGCAAAGTGCTTCCTTCTTTTCTCTAGGAGTTGTTGAAACAATTTAGCCCTTTCTTTAATGGTCAACTCTTCCTATTCTCTTATTTTCAATCTTTCACCCAATAAGCAATCAGCCTCAATCTTTGCCTGTATATCATCCAATGTTTCTTTCAAGTTAATGTTGGCTTCAGCTTTCTCTCTTTCAATCCTTTCTTGTTTATCAAATTCAGCTTTTAACCTTTGAACCACTTCCTCATTAAGCTTGAGTTGATCTTTCTTTGACAATTTCTTCATAGGTTCAGGTTCAATCATTTTTGCTTTACCCTTGTCTTAAATCTTTGTCTATGATGGTTGTTGTGAAGAAACTATTGGTGTAGTTACTTGCTCCTCTTCATGAATAACAAGCCATGATAGCTTTTACCTTTATCTTTTAGATGTAGTTAGTTGAGGATCATATTCTTGTTGTAGATTCACTCTGAATTCTATCACAACCCCATTTGACTTTAGGTTTTGCACTTAATCTCTATTAAAGTCTGAGCAAGAGTCAAATCATCAGCAATTATAGTTTCAGTTGGACTGGCAGTACTAATCTCAACACTGGCAGTAGTAACTACTTCACCAACAGTAGTAACTGGATCAGCAGTACTAACTTCCTTTTCAGCCACATTAATCTCTTTTTCAGCCATAATCCTTCCTGACACAACACTTCTTCCATCATCAAGAACACCTGTTATCAAAACATTAGATCATTCACCATACCTCCCTATGAAGTATTCATCAACCAAAGGTAATACTCTGTATCATTTATCAGTGTCATCAATTTTCCCTCACTCACCAAGTTTGGATGCATCCATCATGATCACACCAAAACTAGCTTCATCAGAGGAAATCACTCTTGCAGATCTACCAATCTTGTATAATCTTTTGAGCTTGTGAGTTCTTGACCCTCCTTTCTTCTCTAACCTCTTGACTCTTAGTTTCAAACTTGTAATCTCCGGACTTGATCTCTCTGTCTTTGTGTTCTCCAAGGATCAAGAACTCTTGTGGTAATTGTGAGCTACAAAATCCACTCAATTGCATTGAGCTATCTTATGAGATCTTATCCTCATCAATCAACTTATCGAATATGGGTTACACTCTGCAAATAAGCAGTGAAAACATTGGATGTATTTATGACACATTCTTAAACCTAGTTTGAGCAATTGATGTCCACCAGCTTTCTTGGCTACCTGGGACCGCATTTGCAAGACCACCTGGAAGTAAGTTCCTTGACGACCTAGTCTTTTATCATTAGTGGTCTTTTGCTGACCTTGGATTGGGGCTATAATGATGTACCTGACTGTCCTGCTCTGCTTCTAAGCTAGAGAGCAGTATGGCAACCCTCACCAAACTCCAATCCATCTCCGCATGATAGCCTTGAATCTACGTACCGGTCACATAGTAGAACCACTAGGCTGAGGAACCATCAGGTGTGTCTTCTATATAGCTTCCTACTGTTTTGTTCTTTTTAAGGTTGAAAGACTGATTTGGTTCTCTGACGAAACATGTGGGTGTTGAGGTTGGGGATCAAGTAAGGCGCATTCTGCGAACCATTTACCCAGTTCCTGTAAGCTATGTACCACATATTAGAGAAATAAGGTGTTACTTCGAACCTAAATAATCCTTCTCCCTACCCTTCTCATATTCTAAAGATCTTCTTAGGTGTGAGAAGGGTTCACAAATAAAACTTTTCTCTTGTGTTTGACCATCCTTCTACGTTTGCATATACCAAAAAGACTTGTATAAAATAGTTGGATACATCAACAAACATTTCCACATTATCTCAACGTTTCTATCACCATACTATTCAAAACAAATGAGCTTTGAGAAAATTAATCGTTTGACTGTTGCCAAGCAGATAAATAGCAGATGCTAATAACTTCACTACTACAAATTCATTCACAATGCAGTTAATTTATTTGGACTTAAGCATTGTAACAACAGTATAAATAAGAGAATTTCCATTATTGTAAAAAGAATACTTAAATAAAGTGGACTTCTGAGAATGTTCATACCCCATCAGTGTAAGCTGTTCAAAGATGGTAGAATTGGGTAGACAATCAACACCTTCAGCATTTTCTAGTTGAATTTCTCTTCTCACAGTTGATTCAGTTATGATTATCTTCTTTCCATCCACTAGGGCTTGTAACTGCACTTCCCTATTGACAGTTTTGACCATGACAATAGACCAGAACTGTTCTATGCATAAAATGTATATAGTAGGATTGATCGTTAGTGCATATCTTATTAAATTTGTATTCATAAAATCCACTATCTGCTCAAACCTTTTACTTTCTGTGAGTTTACACAAAAATGCGACCAAATTGTGAGTATCTGCAAACTTTAGATTCGCCATTTGTGTTGGGGTTTGATGATGAATGATAAAATTGAGTTAGGGTTTCTGATCAGAGAGTATATGAGTGAATGAAATCGATTAAATGAGTGATTGAAACCCTTAATTGAAGTATTTATGAAAATACCCTCAACAGCGTTAACTGTCACCAGGAGTAGTAAGTTATGCCTGACAGCATTAACTTTCAACAGCAATAGTAAGTTTATGCCTGACAGCATTAACTTTCAACATCAGTAGTAAGTTTATTCCTGGCAGCATTAACTTTCACCAGCAGTTGTAAGTTTATTCCTAGCAGCATTAACTTTGAGTTACCAACATTAACTCTAATTCCATTCTAAACACTTTGTCTGTTTTTAATATATTCAACTCTCTTTCTGTTTTTCAACTCACCACTTCTCTCAATTCTTTTACTCACCAAATCACTCTGTCTGTTTTTATTCCACACAGCTCTCTTTCTATTTTTGTTCTCTCTAATTCACTCAATTCTTTTTCTTACCAAAACTCTCTGTCTATTTTCTCTAATAACCAGCTTTTCCATCATCAATCTAACACTTTTCTTTGCTTTTTCTGCAAAATGTTCAAGCCATCACGAGCTATGGATCTCCTTGTGCATTAAAAATCAAACACTTTTTAGAGGTTGATGCCTGTTTTGTTTTAGAAACATAGTCTAATTACTTAGTCGATTGTTCTAAAACCCAACAAGCTGAAGTCTTAATAGCATTAACCTGGTTACTCCATTAACACCCATTAAGTATTTGCTTTTGGCCTAAACAACATTAACTACTGCTTTTTGGCCTACAGTATATAACATTTTTAGCAAAACTACATTTAACACTTTTCTTTGAATCTTACCTGAGGCACCTCTCTCCTCACTATCAGACACCCAAATCTTCAAATAAGAGCACCATATTCTTCCTAACTGCCTTAGGCTGGTCTGCATTAGCCTAAGCTTCAACTAGTCTCACTACAAGGCTTCTTATTGTAGCTCACTAACTAAAGCTCATTCACAAACTCTTCTATGAAAAAGAATGACCAATCAAGTTTGGAGGCAAAGTTTCTTGTATATGGAGTGAACATCTCATATCCCTAAACCTGTATTTGCACATTATCAACTATCTGATACTCTAATAGTTTGCTTAAGCTATTAGATGTATTCTTAAAATTTTCTCCTACTGTTAGGTCTGAATTTCAACTTTTTGTTTTATGAGCCAATGCTAACTTCACCTAAGCTCTGTAATGGCTACTTTCTTTTAAATGGAATCTTCACGATTAAGATCCTTGATATCTTCCCTATAAACAGACATATTTTCTTATTAAACTAAGATTCTTGCTTCTACAGACGCTAAACCTATTATAAGTAAATAAGCATTTAACTATAGATGTCCTTAAGTCCTTGTTTAAATAGTTGTTCATCTTTGTTCTTTAAGAATTTTTAACATTTTCCAAAACTAAGATGATGACAGTGTGAATCAGTAGATACCTGAGTTAGAACTTGTAGAAGTGTAAGCCATGAGTGAAAAGTTAGTTGGACCTTCTTCTGCTTGATCACTCCAATCATAACCAGCACCATCACAAGACATCAAAGCATTAGAAGTAGTTGTCTCTACTGGCACAACCCTTCTTGTGTCTCCCTGTTCCCAGTATTATTGGTTCCTAGGAACCACTGTACCCCTTGCAAAGTATCCCCTTTGTGCAGTTGTAACACTCCACCTATACTTATCAAACCCAATGGTCTCATTACCATTAACAATAAGCTTTCTTCCAGTGTTCTTCAAGAATCTCCTTGCCCTCATTGTTAGCATAGCCATCTACCACCTCAAGTCCATCTCTTCTAAATCATCAGGATTAATTTGTGCAGAGATCCTCATGTCCAAGTTTGTGGACTGTTGGTTTGACGTTGCAAAGTAAGCAACAATGACAACGATCACTCAAGTTATCTTTCTTGTTGAGTTATAGTGAGTAGCTCGAGTGCTACCAGTGTAGTACCATGAGGCATATTAACTTCTCCGAAAAATTTGTACTACATTATTGTTTTTGAAAGACACAATGCTATGGTTTGAGTGGTTGAGCTTGATCTTGATGTCCCTTTGACCTATAGTTCATAGATCTCCAGGTTGTTGTAAAGATCATCCAAGCTTAATGTATCTATCCAGCTTGTTTCCTCCATACAATGGTATGTGTATTCATTCTAGTGACAGAACTTCTTAAGAAGCTTCTTATTCACATCTTCTTTGTAAGATACTTTCCACCATGAATCCCCAACTGACTGATAAGTCTTTTTGAAGCTTATCAACGATTTAATATAACACCTCTGAAGCTAGATGCAATAAAATTTCATACTAACTTTAGCTTTAGAAGATTCCTCTGAGTCTTTTAGTAGCAACATTCCCTCCAAACCTCTTCTTAATAGCCTGCAGCAATGACTTGGCATCTTTGATGGAGTTAAACTTCAATTAATGTTCATTAGGGATGCCCATCATAAAGGTGCTTTCTTCAATTGCCTTCAACTCTCACCTCACTGTGCCTTTCTTTAGCAATTAGCAGGAGCAATTACAGTCCTCAACACCTTTAAATAATTTTTGTTATTAGGAGGTGCATACCATTCTCTATGATTTTCCCCGTAGAGAATAATAAATCATCTAGATGTACGTGTTTCCATCCTCATCCTCCAAATCTCATACTCACCTATTAAATCATTTGCAATTTGATGCAAGCCACTTAATATGTTTGAGTTCTTGATCATGTCTTCTTACAAAGTTTATTTCTCAAAGCAACAAGCCACTCGATACACTTGTTAATCCCACTTGAAAGGATCCTTTGAATTCCCTTAGCTTATGTGTTATGTTAGTTATGCAAGATAAATCCTAACACAACATGGTAGAAACTATAAAAAATATATCAAAGATAGTGCGAATCTATCTTTGTATCAATAGAATAATATGCAATAGAACAGATAATTCTATAGATCCACAAACAGATTAAACAAACAAGCTTCAATATATTAATATGAATACTCAAACTAGTATTAGGGTTACAAAACCTTGAAGCTATAACGATATCAAAACCAAAGATATCAAACTCTATGTCCTAGGACTAACCTTTAAACACCAAAGGAGTCCTAGCACATTTATAGTATAATTCCTAAAAACTTAGAATAGTTCTCAAAGACTATTCTATAAATTAACAATCCTTATCAACTAAGTAATCTTGATGCTCCAATTAATCTTTGTCTTTTCTCTGAGCAGTCCTTTAACCTTTTCTCTGATAGTTAAAAAACATTCTAGCCATCTTAATATTCTTAAGCAGTTGTAACTTGTAATAATCAGCATTAACTCTGAACAAAAGACCGACAGTAGTAATTGTATCACACCAGCAACATTAAACTGGTACAAGCATAGTAACTACTTAGAATATTTTCTTCAATCTCTCCAGTAGTAACAAACTTTACTCTAGTAGTACAAACATATACTAGATTAGTAATAGCGAGTACAAAATAAACACTAGCAAGTACTAAGTTATAGATTAGCTAGTAGTAATTGAAGTTACACTAGCAGTACTAACTACTTAGCATATTTTTCATTAAGAGTTAATGAACAACACTAAGTTTTACTTAGCAGCAGTAACACAAACTTTAGCAGCAGTAACTTTCTAAGATCATCAATAAGTCTTTTAATCCCAACACAATACCAACAATTACTAGTCCCTTGAATAAAAGTGGCATACATATAATGTCTACATAGCAGAGTCCATGAACTAAAAGTAATCGTAATCACTCACAAAAGGGCAATAACAAACTTGAAATATGTTTGGATGAGGATTTAATCAACATGCATTACTTTGAACAATTTTGGTCCAACTGGCATACTTATAAGTTTTGTGACTATTATAAGGGTTGAAATGGTCTCAAATACAAACATTTAAACTTTGGTGAAACATTTATACTTAAATAAACCTAGAACTCACGCAACTTTAATGGTGACATTTTTAAAGCATGTGTTTTCAGGTTGAATTAGATCTTTGGCTTCTTGATGTGCATTAGATTGTAAAATGTACAAGATTTCATACAGGATTCAACACAACAAATTTCGTTGTGCTACTTTTTCAAGATTTTCCATTATGATGCAATTAAGGGGTCAAATATTATATTTATTTAAATAAAATCAACGAGATTGCTTTCAAATGACACATTAGAGGTCATTCTCTTGTATCTTGTGTTGTTTGCATTATAAGTATACTCCCTGGTGCATGATTTCCCGCTGTGACACATTTTTGGGGTGTTACATTTTTGGGTTGTTACAGATTGGCATAGAGAACTAGGTTGCATAATGTTACCTAGACTAAAACCATTTTCCACAAACATTGCGATCACATCAAACAATTTCTAATTGCATACACACTACTTGCTTACTTATCTTACATACTTGGTTACATTAAGTGCTGTACATGAATACAAAGTATATAATATATATGCTTACATCCTTTTGCGTATATCATTGCATTTATTTATATAAGAAGTTATTTTATATAAATACAGAACATTTTCTTAAGACATTGTGAGTTTACACAATGGTCTCATTTTAACTTCTTCTTCTTAGAAATTGTGAGTAACACAATGGTCAAACTTGTTGTTTTAGAAGTTTTACAACTTAGTGAAGCGACTTATAACAATATACTTATTACTGCTGCTACTTTGGAGTTCTAACTTAGTGCTGCTGGTGAAGGACTGCAAAAGATTAAAGAAAATAAACTAAGTCATTAGACTAGTAGATTAGGTATAGTAAGTACTAGCAGTACATTGTTAGAACAGGCCATAGTAGATAAGTGCTAGTTAGTATAAGATAGTACTTGGCTAACATATAATAGTTAGTACTGTGTAGGAGATATGATATGAGTTATAATTAGGAATATATATGGCAATAAACTCTTTAGATTGTTTTGTAAGCCATTAGGATTTTTTCTTGGTGTAATAAAATGAACCCTAACGCACTAGTATAAGACACAAGTCTCTCACAAAAATTCATAGTTTAAAATAGCTGAACCTATCCAGATTAATAGAAATCAAAGTTCTGGTTATTATTGTTTCTTACTTAGCCGTATAAGTTAGTATTCGTGCATAACTTATATTGTATCATATAGTCATTGTTACTCAAGTAGTTATTTGGATTTATCCAGATTGACTACCACCCTTAACAGCTAGAAAGATCTATCATTGGAGATCATCAAAGTGGTATCAGAGCTGTAGAGAAACACTGATTATGCAGAACCAGAAAACACATCAGTTTATAAACTTACCTTTCAATCTATATTCAAATGGCAGGATCAGACGATGAAAAGATCCACCATCCACCACCACAAACACAACAAGCCCCTCACACACTATCAACCCTCAAACTCCCTATTCGTAAAGAAAGGTGAGTATGACATAAGAGTCCATGAAAAATGGAACATTACTTGAGCGCTCAAACAGACAATCATATATGGGGAAGTCATGACAAAAAGAAAATGGTCTTGTAAAATGTCTCTACTGACACAAATGGACAAATAAAGGTTTTGCCTCCTAAAACTGCTGAAGAAATTTTAGCTAGAGAGAGAGAAAGGAAAGCAAGGACCACCTTGCTTATGGCTATACCAGAAGATCATTTAGCAAAGTTTCATCAATCACACAAATAAAGACAGATGCAAAAGATAACGTAGTCAGGTTATGCAAATCCATATGTTTGTAGTGGTAATGAATGAAATCTAAGAAGAGTAGAAATACATTTTGAAGAAACAATTTGAAAAGGTTTTTCGTATTCCAAACTCAGAAGATTGCACAAAGGTTATGATAGTTTCAGAGTCCTTGTGAGTCAACTTGAGCTCCATGGTGCAGTGTCCTCTCCAATGAAAGATGCCAATCCAGAAGTTTATTAGGTCTTTAACCTTCTTCCTGGTCCCACGGAGTATCCATGGATTAGAGGATCAACAGAGTGGACAATCTAGTATTTGATGATCACTACAACAATCTTAGAGTCTTTAAGTCTGAGTTAAAAGGCCCTACTTAAGATCATCTCTAGTGGGCACAAAATTTGCGCTTGTGTTTCTTTTTCTGAAAAAGCACGAATAGTAACAAGATGTAGTACTGCTTATGTGTTTCTAACTTCCTCTTATATAACTAACAAAGGGAAAAATCTTCATCATAACGTTGATGACTAATATACTCCTTCTTTGCTAATCAGTCAAGTGGTTCACAATTGGATCATTAGGATCTGGAGCAAACTTGATAGTTTGATTTAAAAGAGATGGACTTGAAATGGCAAGTGGATCCAAGATTTCAATGAGATTGAAGAAGTTTAACAAGAAGACTGAGGGAAAAAGCTAGCAGTTTGATGCCAGCAAAGAACTAGTTGGCTTGACAAGACCGATAGTCGAATACTTTAATTGTCCCCAAACAGGCATTTTTTCAGAGATGCATATCGAAAGGAATCAAGATATCAGGAGTGAGGGATGCTTGGAATACTGTGTACAAAGCAAAAGACAAATAGATGAGACTTATACAATATGAGGAACCTAAAGCTATTGTAACAACTTGATGAGATAGGTGTAGATTGGACTGGTCAAACAGAGGAATAGCAAGAGAACTGATGCTTTTGGAATGTCTTACCAAGCAATTCAGGCCTCAGACACTGAGGTAACACCTGTCAAAAAGAATGTGTTAAGAATCGTATGCTAAACTTAAAAAATTATAAATATGACTAAGAGAACACAAATGTGAATGCTAAGTAGAGAAATAAAAGCCTATACACTAGCATTAGCAAAGGTAGAGAAGCTCAATTAAGTTTGTCATCAGAAAAATCAATTAGCTTAAATGAATAAAAAATTAGGTTCTTATGAAAATGTAATTTAGATGAGTAAAACTGATGTCCACACATAACATTAAGAAACTATTAGAGAAGCTATAAAAAGAAAAAGAAAGAACTAAAAACCAAACCTTGATAATTATCAAAAGTTTCTCTAAAGGTCCTTAGTAAACTCTAAAAAGTCCAAATGAGTGCTGGAAGGGGACAGATCTGGGCTTTTTGGTATGGAGATCAAATACATTATAGTGTTTTTAAGATTTAATGTAAAATGAAGTATTTTCAAAATTTTCATTTTTGTATTTTCTCAAGAAGTGTAGTTTACAATAGAGGTCAAGTGATGTAGAAGATAAGTCCAGTGTTGATAGAATTTTTGTATTAGTCAAAATTTGAAGGAATGCAAAGCAGTTCCCCCTCTAATACAATAGGGCAACTACAATGCCAACGCCTCCAATGCTAAAACAACGGGATTACTGGTACTGAGCGACCGGGGACAATCCATACAAACAAATGGTTTTTCCACAAACCACACACAACCCCCCCCGACCCCACACCCCCCCACCCCCCCTACACCCCCACACACCCCCCCTACCCCACCCCCATCCATACCCTTCCACCCCCCCACCATCCACCCACCGCCCTCTCCCCCCGCCCCATCACCAGCCCCAACCCACCCTGCCCAACACACCCACCCACACCCCCCACCCCCCCACCCCCCACCCACCCCATCCCACCACCCACCACCCACCCACCCCCCCCCACACCCCTACCCGAGCATGACCCCCCCCCACAACCCCACCTACACCCCCAATACCCAATATCAAACCAACACCCCCACCCCCTCCACCCCACACCCCCCACCCCCACTACCCCATACCCCTACCACCAAACCCAGTCAACCCATAAACCCATCAGCCTACACACCAAACATCAATAATTGGCATCAGCAAAACAAACACAAACAAAAAACTCAGAGCAAAATCCACCCCACATAACAATATGCAACCACAGCAAGAGAAAAAACACATTGACAACTTGACGTACCACACACTATACGAATTAATCCAGCCATCACCGCCGAACAATACAGAACACAACCTAATCAACCCCTAATTCCCTCCACCCTCCTCCCCCTCCATCCAAATTAATCCCCCCTCCGTCCCCCAACTAATATATTACTTCTACTAACCCCCACCCCCCACCCCCCCCATCCGCTATACCCCCACCCCGCGCCCCCCCTACCCGTCGCCTACTAAACCCCGCCACCCTCGACCCCACCCCACTAAACCCCCCCCCGCCTAAATACCCCCCCGGCCCTCCCCCCCCACCCTAAAATAAAAAAAGGGTTAAGAAGCACATCTACCCACACCACAACCACCCCCTCCCACACCCCCCCAAGCAAGTGCACAAGTGCACATCATCTAATCTTGCCACACACATCAGTCACAATCATCAGGCTATCATCAAGTCATCCATTCACAATCATCAATCAGACCATTTGTCATTCACCCATCATCAATCATCAATCACCACACAACCCCCCCACTCCACACCCACCACACCACAACCCCACTTATGAGTCATAGTCAAGAACTTATCAACCCCATCCACATTGGTTCTATCAATCCCCCCCGCCCTCCCCCGCCCCATTACCCCCCCACCCCTCCCCCCCCCGCTGCCCCCCGCCCCCCCCCACCCCGCCTCAACCCGCCCGACGCCAACTCCCCCCCCCCCCCCCCCCCCAACCGCCCCCCGCCCCATCATCCCCCCCCCCCCCAACCCACCCCCCCCCCCCCTCACCCCCCACCCCCCCACCTCCAAAAGCCCCACGACAACCCCCTCCCCCCCCCCCCCCCCCCCCAACCTCTGCCCCCCCCCCACCCCCACCCCCCCCCCCGATCCCCCCAATCACCCCAACCCAACCCCCCCCCCCCCTCCCCCCCCCCCACCCCCCCAAAACCCCCCCCCTACCCTCCCCCCCAACCCCCCCCCTCTCCCCCCCGACTTCTCCCACCCCCTTCCCCCCCGCCCCCTTCTTCCCCCCCCCCCCCCGCCCCATCAAAAAAATTAAAAAAAAAAAAAAGAAAGAAAAAAAAAAAATAAAAATCTAAAAAAAAATAACCAAACACCATGCACAGGCACACCCTCTATCCAGGCCACATCACCCGGAGCAAACCACCCAACCAGCCATACCCTCTGTTAAAGCGCTTTTTCTCATACCCCCCCCGACCCTCCCCCCTACACCTCGCCCTCCCCCACATCCCACCCACCACCCCCCCCCACCACGTTTTTGTCCCACATAAAACCCTCCCCCCCCCCCCCCATACTACCCCTACCCCCTCTCTCCCTCCCGTCCCCATTAACCACCCTGGAAACCCTCCCCTCGCTCCATTCCAGTAAACCATACCCGCCTCCCGTCAAACCTTAAATTTCACCACCATGCAAACCCACCCCCCCCCCCCCTTCCATAAAAAATACATCATACTATTATATCCTAAAAAAATGGGATGAGTTGTAAAAAAAGAAAAGTCCCACTGACAACTACGCTCAAGAGCAAAACACCCCCCCCATGCTCCCCTCCAATTATCCTGTCCATTCACCCACCCACCCAACCCAAAACCCCCACCTATTCAACCCACTTAAAATCCCCAACCCAACCCCCCCCCACCTGTACCTTACGCTGTCCTCATACCACCAACCATCCCGCCAATATACCACCCACCATCCATTACCCGTTTTCTCCACGCTCCCCTATATTGCCCACAAACACCCCCACCCCCCCGTCGCTTCGTCGCACTGCATCGCTCCAAACCCCCCGTACCAACACCTCCCCAAGACCATCGCCATACCACCACTGTTAGAATACAACAAACTAAAAATAGCCCATTCAAATCCACACAATGCAAACACAATCACAAATAAGTAAGGCCAAACCAGCCACATACAAAACATTCCTATATTGGAAAATCCATATCCCAAACCTAGCCATTTAGACATTAACCCAATCAGTCTCTCTTGTTCCCTTGAGGACTTTAGACAACATTGTTTTGTTCTTTAACGTTTCCCGTAGTAGATTTTACATTGCATAACAGTATTAACAAAAGCAAAACTAGTTTTCCTGTTCTTTTGAGTTTTTATCACATATTTCATAACACTACTGACTCAAACTCCTCGAAATTTGAAAGACATCAACCAAACTTTTAGGTTATGACTAACAACTTTGGGTTCAACTACAACTGGTTCAGGCATAGATTCAAGTGTTTCTACACTAGAATTTGATTCACAAGAGTTAAAATCACTACTCTTAGCATCAGACTCACTAGTTTTAGATTGTTTTGGACCATATGAAAAAATTATGATCTTCTATTCCAAAATCAGATTTAGGAGGCATGTAGTTTCCTGTCATTAGAGGGGGAACTGCATGCATTCCTTCAACTTTTGCAAATCTATCATACACAGGACTATCTTCTACATCACTTGACCTACTGTCAACTACACTTTGAAAAACTTCATTTTCATAACTTAAAACACCTAAATGTATTTGATCTCCTTACCCAAGCCCAGATTTGTCCTTAGCACTCATCTGGCTTTTTTAGCAGTTTACTAAGACCTTTAGAAGAACTTTGAAAATTCTCAAGTTTGGTTTTTAATTCTTCTTTTTCTTTATAGCTCTGCTAATAGTTTCTTATGAAATGATGACACATCATTTTTAATCATCTAAATCAATTTTCATAAACCTAATTTTTTTCTTCATGAGCTAATTGATTTTTCTGATGACAAACTAATTGAGCTTCTACCTTTGCTAAAGCTAGTGTATAGGCTTTTATTTCTATACTAGCATCACCAAGTTGTTCTCTCTGTTCATCATATAATTTTTTAAGTTTAGCATATGATTCCATACATTCTTTTGAACAAGATGTTACCTCAATGTCTGAGTCTGAATTGCTATAAGCCATCAAAGCAAAGTTCTCTTGCTCATCCTCTACATGACCAGTCCAATCTACACCATCTCCATCAAGAGTTACCAAAGCTTTAGGTTCCTCCTATTTTCTAAGTCCTCATCCTAATGTCTTTTGCTTTGTCCCATATTCCAAGCATCTCTCCTCTTGATATCTTGATTCCCTTTTGATCTGCACTCTCTAGCAAAATGCCCTGTCTTGTGACAATTGAAGCATTCGACTTTGGTCCTGTCAAAGCCAACTGGTTCCTTGGCATCAAATTGTAGCTTTTTTCTTGTCTTCTTGTAAAACTTCTTCAATCTCATTGAAAATCATGACCACTTCCCAATTCATCAAGTCCATCACTTTAACAAACCTCTCATCAAGTTGCTCCAGATCCTCGATGATCCAAGTTGCGGACCACTTGAGATTGATTAGCAAAGACAGGAGTATAATAGATCATCCAACGGTATGTAAAGATTTTTCCCCTTTGTGAGTTATAATCCAAAAGAATTAGAAACACCATAAGCAGTACTAAACACAATAGTACTATAGTGCTTTCAGAAGAAACAAAGCTATACATTAGTGCACTAGAAATGATCTAGTATGGCCTTTAACATCAGACTAAAAGACTTAAGATGTTGTAGAGATCATCAAAACTAAGATGTCCACTCTAGCTTGATCCTCATAATCAAGGATAACTTGGGACCAGGAAGAAGGTAAAGACCTAAGAAACTTCTGATTGGCATCTTCAATGGAGACACCTGCACCATGGATCTCAAGTTGACTCAAAAGACTCTGAAACCTATCATAACCTTTGTGCAATCCTTCTGAGTTGGATACAGAAAAACTTTCAAATTGTTTCTTCAAAATGTATTTCTTATCATCTCTTATATACAACATTACCACCAATATGGATTTGATACCTTCCTACATAACTTTAGCATCAGTCATTTTGGTGAAACTTTGCTAAATGATTTCTATAGCCATAACAAGGTGGTCCTTGAGCTTTCCTTTCCCTCTCTTCTAGCTAAAATTACTTCAGCAGTTATAGGAGGCAAAACCTTTATTTGTCCATTTTTTTGTGTCCAGTAGAGACATTACAAGCCATTTTCATTTTTGAATGACTTCCCATATATGATAGTCTGTATGCTCAAGTATGTCCATTTTCATGGCCCATAATCATACTCACCTTTTTTTTTTTTTTTTTTTTTTTTTTTTCTTTAGAATATGAGTTTGATGGTTGATATAGTGTGAGAGGCTTGTTGTGTTGGTGGTGGTGGTGGTGGTGGATTTGATCCTGCCATTGAATAGATCTGAAAGGTAAAGGTTTATAACTGATGTGTTTTGGTTCTTCTTACTCAGAGTTTCTCTACAGGCTCTGATACCACTTGTCGATCCCAATGAATAGATCTTTCTAGCCTGTTAAGGGTGGTAGTCAATCTGGATAGATCCAAACTAACTACAAGAGAAACAATGACTATGAACAATATAAGTTATGCGGAAACTAACTTATACTCCTAAGAAGAACAATGAATAAAACAGAACTTTGATTACTATTAATCTGCTAGGTTACAGATTACTAACTATGAATATTTGTGAGAACTTGTATATCTAACTAGTGTCGTAGGGTTCCTTTTTTTATATACACTAAGGAAAAACCCTAATGGGCTTACAAAACATGTTAAAGAGATAATTGCAATATTTATTTTTTAAAAAAATTCCTATTTATAACTCATGCATATCTCCTAACAGTACTAACTATTATATGCTAGCAGTACTAACTTACTGCTAACAGCACTAACTATACTGACACTACTAACAATGTACAAGAAGTACTAACTATACTAACACTAACAGTACTAACTACTTAGTCTATTTGCTTGAATCTTTAGCAGTCTTCACCAGCAGCACTAAGTAGAACTAGCAGCAGTAACTTGTATAAGTAGCAGCACTAAGTTGTAGAAACTTCTAAAACCTAACAAGTAAGACCATTGTGCAACTCACAATGTCTAAAAAGTAAAATGAGACCATTGTGCAACTCACAATGTCTTAAGAAATGTTCTAGTATTTATATAAATAACTCTTATATAAATAAATGTATGATATACGCAAAAGGGATGTAAGCATATATATTATATATATGTATGTCATGTAAGCACTTAATGTAACAAGTAATGTAAGCAAGTAAGCAAGTAGTGTGTATGCACTTGGAAAATGTTTGATGTGATGCAATGTTTGTGAAAACGGTTATAGTCTAGGTAACGTATGCAACCTAGTTCTCTATACCAATCTGTAACAACCCAAAAATTAACACCCCAAAAATGTGTCCCAGCGGCAAATATGCCCAGGTGAGTTAATTCATAAATGAGCAACAACACAAGATACAAGATAATGACCTCTAAATGTGTCATTTGAAAAGTCAATCTCGTTGATTTTCTAGAAAATAAATAAAAAATTTGACCCAAATTGGCATCATAATGAAAATCTTGAAAGTAGCACAACGAAATTTGTTTGTAGAAATCCATGTATGAAATCTTGTAATTTTACACTCTAATGCCATACAGGGGAGTAAGCGAAGCATCTAATCACCGAGAGAATAACATGCTTAAAAAACTTCAACATAAAGTTGGGTGAGTTAATAGTTTATTTAAGTATAAAAGTTACACCAAAGATTTACAAAGTGGTGTATGACCATTACAACCCTTATAATATTCACAAATTATACGTATGACAGTTGGACAAAATTTGTTCAAAGTATTGCATGATGAAAAAACCATCACAAAATATTTCAAGTATGTATTAGCCCAGTGAGTGGATTACGATACTTTAAGTTTCATGACACTGCTATGTAAGACTTCAATGTAATGCCACTTTATTCAAGGGATAGTAACTTGAGATTTTGAAGAAAAATATCAAGTTTAGGGGAGGATTGTTGGGATTAAAAGCTTCTTGATGTTGTTTGAAGTTACTGCTGCTCAGGCGTGCGTTACTACTGCTAACACAAATTTAATGAAACATATGCTAAGTAGTTAGTACTGCTAGTTCATAGTTACTACTGCTAGTGTAACTTAGTATTGCTAGTGTACCTAGTACTGCTAGTTACTACTGCTAGTATATGTTAGTACTGCTAGAGTAAAGTTAGTACTGCTGGAGAAGATTGAAGAAAATATTATAAGTAGTTACTACTGCTTGTACACAGTTAATGCTGCTAGTACAAAGTTACAACTGCTGAAAAGATTAAGACTGCTAGAAGATTTTCTACTATCAGAGAAAGGATAGAGACTGCTCAGAGAAAAGATAAAGATTGATTGGAGATCAAGATTACTTAGTTGATAAGGTTTGTTATTTATAGAATAGATCTTTGAGAATATTCTAAGTTTTAGGAATATATTATAAATCGACTATGACTCCTTGGTGTATAAAAGGAGGTCTTAGGGCATAGAGTTTGATATCTTTTGTTTTGATATCGTTATAGATTCAAGGTTTTGTAACCCTAATACTAGTTAGAGTATTTGTATTAATATATTGAAGCTTTGTTTGTTAATCTGTGTGTTCATAGAATTACTGTTCTATTGCATATTCTTCTTATTGATCAAAGATTAGATTCCGCATAATCTTTGATATATTTTATAAAGTTTCTATCATAGTTGTGTAGGATTTATCTTGCATAACTAAACCTTACACAAGCTAAGGAATTCAAGATCCATTCAACAAGTGGTATCAGAGCTTGTTGCTTTGAGAAACTTTGCTAAGAAGACATGAATCAAGACTCAGTACATATAGTGGCTGCATCAAAAGTGCCTATGCTCAAACTAGGTGAGTATGAGCTTTGGAGGATGAGGATGGAACAGTACATCCAGATGATTGATTATTCTCTATGGGAAGTCATAGAGAATGGTAATGCACCTCCAATAACAAAAATTGTTAAAGGTGTTGAGACTATAATTGAAACTGCAACTGCTAAAGAAAAGGCACAAAGGAGGTTAGAGTTGAAGGCAAGAAGCACTTTATTGATGGGTATCCCTAATGACATCAATTGAAGTTTAAATCCATCAAAGATGTCAAGTCATTGCTGCAAGATATTAAGAAGAGGTTTGGAGGGAATGCTGCTACTAAAAAGACTCAGAGGAATCTTCTAAAGCATCAATATGAAAATTTTACTGCATCTAGCTCAGAGGTGTTAGATCAAACCTTTGATAGGCTTCAAAAGCTTATCAGTCAGTTGGAGATTCATGGTGAAAGTATCTCACAAGAAGATGTGAATCAGAAGTTCTTAAAAAGCCTGTCACCAGAATGGAACACACATACCATTGTATGGAGGAACCAAGCCTAAGATAGATTACATTAAGCTTGGAGTGATCTTTACACAACCTGGAGATCTATGAATCCAGAGGTCAAAGGGAAATCAAGTAAGCTCAAACACACATACATAGCCTTTGTGTCGACCAAAACCAGGCACCAGCAGTAAAATTAGAGCAGTTATACTGCTTCTGGTGCTACACTGCTAGCACTCAATCTACTGCTGTTAACTCAACAACAATTGATAACTTGAGTGATGTTGATATCTATGCTTTTTTTACAAGTCAACCAAATAGTCACATTCGACAATGAGGGACTTTGCCAACAAATTAATCTTGCATGTTTAGAAAGAGATGGATTTAAGGTGGCAGAGATGGCTATGCTAACAATGAGGGCAAAGAGATTCTTAAAGAACACTGAAAGAAAGCTTACTGTTAATGGTAATGATACCATTGGGTTTGATAAGTCTAAGGTGGAGTGTTATGACTGCTACAAAAGGGGACACTTTGCAAGGGAGTGCATGGCTCTAAGGAACCAAGAAAACATGAATAGGAAGAACACAAGAAGGGTTGTGCCAGTGGAGACAACTACTTCTAATGCTTTGATGTCTTGGGATGGTTTTGGTTATGATTGGAGTGATCAAGCAAAAGAAGGTCCAACTAACTTTGCACTCATGGCTTACTCTTCTACAAGTTCTAACTTTGAGGTATCTACTGATTCAAACTGTTCATCATCTTGTTTGGAAAATTTTAAAATTCTTAAAGAACAAAATGAACATCTGTTAAAAGACTTAAGGACATTTAAGTTAAATGCCATTACTTATGAAACAGGTTTAGAGTTTGTAGAAGCAAGACTTTTAGTCTATAAGAAAAATAAGTCTGTTTATGAGGAAGATATCAAGGTCTTAAAAACGTAAGCTTATTTAAGATAAAAGTAGCCTTACAGAGATAGGAGGAAGTTGAATCTGGCTCAAAAACAAAACGATAAAATTCAGCTAACTGTAGAAAATTTTAAGAATTCATCTAATAGCTTAAGCAAACTAATAGACTGTCAGATAGTTGATAAGTGCAAAACAGGTTTTAGGGTTATAATCCTGTTCCACCTCCCTATCAGGAAACTTTATGCTCAAAACTGATTTGTCATTCGTCTGGTCTAAGAAGAGTTTGTGAATGACGCCTATAGTAGTGAGCTACAGCTAAGAAGCCTATTTTTTTTTTCGTTGAGACTAGTGAGCTAAGGGACGAGTGTAGACCACAAGCCTAAGGCAGTTAGGAAGAATAATGGTACTCTAATTATTGAGGATTAGGTGTCGGATAGTGAGGAAGAAGATGTACCTCAGGCTAAGATTGAAAAGAAAACTGTTAAACCTAGTTTTGCTAAAATAAAGTTTGTTAAATCTAAAGAGCAAGTAAAATCTCCTAGGAATAAAACTGTTAAACAAGGTAATTAAAATAGGATGAACACACATAGTCCTAGAGGAAACCAAATAAACTAGAATAATATGATGTCTCAAAGACTAGGAAGTAATTTTGAGATGTTTAACAAAGCTTGTTATGTGTGTGGAAGTTTTGATCACCTGCAGTATCATTGTACTGACCATTAGAGACAGTTTAATAATAAAAAGATGGTAAAATCAGTGTGGAACTATACTCAAAGGGTGAATCACCAGATTTTTTCTAGAATGACTCACCCTAGTCCTAAAAGGAACATGGTTCTAAAAGCAGTATTAATGAGGTCTGGCCTAGTATCACTTACTACTTCTAGACCAGTTAATACTGCTCAACCCAGAACAACAGTGAATAGTGCAAGACCAATGAAAAATGTTTTTAATAAAGCACATTCAACTGTTAGAAGGCCCATTAACAAGAATACAACATTTAAAGACAGTAATTTTAATCAGAGGGTTAATACTGTTAATAATAAAAATGTTAATGCTGTTAGGCCAAAAGCAGTAGTTAATGCTGCCTAGGCAAAGCAGTACTTAATGCTGTTAAAGGAAACCAAGTTAATGCTGTTAAGGCTCTCAACTTGTTGGGTTTGGAAACCAAAGACTAAAGTAATAGACCATGTTTCTAAACAAAACAGTGCATCAACCATTCTAAAAAGGTTTGATTATATTGATGCACAAGGCAGATCCAAGTCAGTGATGGCTTGGGTCCCCAAATGAAGCTGATTTTCTTACCTTATGTGCAGGGTAATCCACAGCAGGATTTACAGGAGAAAGGAGTGATTGACAGTGGATGCTCAAGGCACATGACAAGGAACATGTCCTATCTTACTGACTTTGAAGAAATTGAGGGAGGATATGTTGCCTTTGAAGGTAACCCCAAAGGAGGGAGAAAATCACATGCCAAAGGTACAATTAAAACTAGTAATTTAGATTTTGAGAATGTGTATTTTGTAAGAGAGTTAAAAGTTTACCCCTTTTAGTGTCTCTACACATGTGTGACAAAAAGAATAGTGTTCTTTTTAATGACACGAAATGTTTTTTTTTTTCTCCAAACATTTAAGTTAACTAATGAAAGTCATGTTTTACTTAAAGTTTCTAGAAAGAAAAATATGTATAGTGTTGATTTAAAGAATATTGTTCCTAAAGGAGGTCTAACTTGTCTCTTTGTAAAAGCCACATTTGATGAATCTAAACTTTGGCATAGGAGTCTTGGACACATAAATTTCAAACTATGACAAACTGGTTAAGGAATATTGTAAAGAGGTTTCCTTCAAAACATTTTTGAAATAAATAATCAAACCTATGTTACCTTGTCAAAAAGGGAAAAGCAACATAGAGCTTTTTGTAAAGTCCAAAACAATAAGTTCAATCAGCCAACCTTTACATATGTTGCACATTGATTTGTTTGGTCCAACATTTGTAAAAAGCTTAATGAAAAAGATGTATTGCCTAGTTGTCACAAATAATTATAGTAGGTTTAGTTGGGTTTTCTTTTTAGCTACTAAGGATGAGACTAGTGGCATTATTAAGTCCTTTATAGCTAGAGTAGAAAATATAATAGATCAAAGGGTTAAGGTAATTAGATGTGACAATGGAACTGAGTTCAAGAATAAGGAGATGAATCAGTTTTATGAGAGAAAAGGTATTAAGAGAGAATTTAGTGTAGCTAGAACTCCTCAACAAAATGGAGTAGCTGAGAGGAAAAATAGAACACTAATTGAGGATGCTAGGACAATGCTAGCTGATTCTAAGCTATCCTAATCTTTTTAGGTTAAAGCAGTTAATACTGCTTGCTATGTGCAAAATATGGTATTAGTAACTAAGCCTCATAACAAGACCCCTTATGAACTTTTTCTTGGTAGAAAACCAGCTTTAGGCTTTATGAGACCATTTGGGTGTCCTGTTACAATTCTTAATACCATAGATCACTTAGGCAAGTTTGATGGTAAGGCTGATGAAGGATTCTTTGTTGGGTACTCAATCAATAGTAAAGCATTTAGAGTATTCAACAGTAGAACTAGGATAGTTGAAGAGAACCTGCATGTCCAGTTTAGTGAGAATACACCTAATATTGCAGGAAGTGGACCAAATTGGCTTTTTGATATTGATGCACTAACAAAGTCAATGAATTATAAGCCAGTTGTTGCAGGAAATCAGTCTAATGGTAATGCAGGTACAAAAGCATGTGATGATGCAGGTAAAGCTAGAATGGAGACAGTACCTGGCAAAGATTACATTTTGCTACCATTGTGGAATGCTGATCCACCATTCTCTCAAAGTTCAAAGAGTTCTCCTGATGCTGGATTCAAACCTTCAGGAGATGATGAAAAGAAGGTTACTGAAGAACTAGGATAAGAAGGTGATGATTCAAGTAAAGATAGTGAAAGTAATGATCAAGAAAAGGAGGATAATGTTAACAGCACTAACACTGTTAATGCTACTAGCACAAATGAGGTTAATGCTAGCACATATGATCTAAATATGCCTGAATTGGAAGATATTGTTTATTCAGATGATGATGAAGATGTTGGTGCAGAGGCTAACATGAACAATTTGGATGCATTTATGCATGTCAGTCCTATTCTAACTACAAGAATACACAAAGATCATCCTGTTGAACAAATTATTAGAGACTTGAATTCATCACCTCAAACAAGAAGAATGACAAAGAATTTGTAAGAACATGGTTTATTTAGTTTTGTTCAGCAAAGAACAAACCATAAAGACTTTCAAAATTGCTTGTTTGCTTGCTTTTTATCACAAGAAGAACCCAAAAAGGTAATTCATGCATTGAAGGATCCAAGCTGGATAGAGGCTATGCAGGATGAGCTTCTACAATTCAAGTTTCAAGAAGTTTGGACTTTGGTGGAGTTACCAAATGGAAAAAGGGCTATTGGGACTAAATAGGTTTTCAAGAATAAAAAGGATGAAAGAGGAATTGTGATTAAAAATAAAGCAAGATTGGTTGCTCAAGGGTACACACAAGAAGAAGGGATTGACTATGCAGAAGTCTTTGCCCCTGTTGCCAAGAATTGAAAGCAATTAGGCTTTTCTTTAGGCCTATGCCTCATTAAAGACTTTGTGGTTTGTACCAGATGGATGTTAAAGAGTGTTTTCTTTTGGGTTATGATTGAAAAGGAAGTCTACGTTTGTCAACCACCAGGATTTAAAGATCCAGACTTTCCTGACAGAGTATACAAAGTAGAAAAGGCACTTTATGGACTGCATCAAGCTCTTAGAGCTTGGTATGAAACCTTGTTAACTTATTTGTTGAACAATGGGTTTAAGAGAGGAAAGATAGACAAGACTTTGTTTATCAGAAGGGACAAAGGTGATATTTTGTTAGTTCAAGTGTATGTAGATGATATCATTTTTGTCTCTTTTTTTTACTTTTTCCTTTTTTTTTTTTTTTATACAAAGAAGTCATTATGAAATGAGTTTGAGAAGCTGATTTCATAAAGAGTTTCAGATGAGTTCTATAGGTGAAACTAACATTCTTCTTTAGGACTGCAATTATAGCGAAGAATGATGAGATTTTATCAGTCAGGCAAGATATGTGACAGAGATTTTGAAGAAATTTGGTTTTATTGATGTCAAGTCAGCAAGCACACCTATGGAAAATCAAAAGCTTTTGCTCAAGGATGAAGATGGTGAAGAAGTGGATGTTTATTTATATAGATCAATGATTGGTTCATTGATGTATCTTACTTCTTCAAGACTTGATATTATGTTTGTAGTGTGTGCCTGTGCAAGATACCAAGTCAACCCAAAGATTTCACATCTTCATGCTGTAAAAAGGATCTTTAGGTACTTAAAAGGTCAACCAAAATTGGGTCTTTAGTATCCAAATATTCACCTTTTGATTTGGTAGCATACACTAATAGTGATTATGCTGGAGCAAGCTTGGATAGGAAGTCCACAACAGGAGGTTGTCAATTTCTTGGAAGTAGATTGATTTCATGGCAATGCAAGAAACAAACAGTGGTTGAAAATTCCACAACAGAAGCTGAATATGTGGCTGCTTCAAGTTGTTGTAGACAAGTGCTTTGGATTCAGAATCAATTACTTGATTATGGGTACAATTTCTTGCATACCAAAATCTTTATTGATAATAACAGTACTATTTGCATAATTAAAAATCCTGTTTTTCATTAAAAAAGAAAGCATATAGAGATCAGACAACATTTCATTCGAGATTGCAGTGAAAAGAAATTGATTCAAATGGTCAAAATGGAAACCAAAGACTAAAGTTTTAGACCATGTTTCTAAACACAACAGTGCATCAATCACCCTGAAAAAGTTTGATTATGTTAATGCATAAGGCAGATCCAAGTCAGTGATGGCTTGGGTCCCCAAAAGAAACTGGTTTTCTTACCTTATGTGCAGGGCAATCCACAGCAAGATTTGCAAGAGAAAAGAGTGATTGACAATAGATGCTCAAGGCACATGACAAGGAACATGTCCTATCTTACAGAATATGAAGAGATTGATGGAGGATATGTTGCCTTTGGAGGTAACCCCAAAGGTGAGAATAAAAACAGAAAGAGAGCTATGTGAAATAAAAATAGAAAGAGTGATTTGGTGAGTAAAAGAATTAAGAGAATTTGTGAGTTGAAAAACAGAAAGAGAGCTATGTGAAATAAAAAAACAGACATAGTGATTTGGTGAGAAAAAGAATTAAGAGAAGTTGGGAGTTGAAAACCAAAAAGAGAGTTGAATATATTAAAAACAAAGAGTGTTTGGACTAGAATTAGAGTTAATGCTGGTAACTCAAAGTTAATGGTACTAGGCATAACTTAATACTACTATTGAAAGTTAATGCTGCTAGGCATAACTTACTACTGCTATTGAAAGTTAATGCTGCTAGGCATAAACTTACTACTGATGTTGAAAGTTAATGCTGCTAGGCATAACTTACAACTGCTGGTAAACGTTAATGCTGTCGAGGGTATTTTCATAAATACTTTGATTAAGGGTTTCATTCACTCATTTAATCATATACTCTCTAATCACAAACCCTAACTTAATTTCATCATTCATCATCAAAACCCAACACAATGACGACCCTATAGTTTGCTGATACTCATAATTTGGTCGCATTTTTGTCTAAACATGCTAAAAGTGAAGGGTTTGAACAAATTGTTGATTTTCTGAATGCAAACCCTATCAAATATGCAGTAACTATCAATCCTACTATATATACTTCGTGCATTGAACAATTTTGGGCTACTGTCAAGGTGAAAACTGTCAATGGGGAAGTACAGTTACAAGCCCTATTGGATGAGAAGAAGATAATTATTACTGAAGCATCTGTTAGACGTGACCTTTAACTGAATGATGAGGAAGGTACGGATTGCTTGCCAAATGCTACCATTTTTGAAGAACTTACAAGGATGGGGTATGAAAAACTTTCACAAAAGCTTACATTCTATAAGGCATTCTTTTCTCCTCAATGGAAATTCCTTATTCAAACCATTTTGCAATGCCTAAGTGCGAAGACTACTACATGGAATGAATTTAGTAGCACTATGGCTTCTACAATTATCTGAAGGAATGTCAAATCATAAAAGGATTTATGTTACACCCTCTCACACTAAGAAGATTTTTGGAAACATAAGAAGGGTAGGGAAAGGCTTTTCTGGAAGAGAAACACCCTTATTTCTAACAATGATGGTACAAGATCAAGAAGAAATAGGTGAAGGTTTAGCAAATCTTATTGATCCTCATCACACACCCACCATTATTCAACCATCAACATCTTAACCTCAAAAGAAACAAAAACCTAGGAAGCCAAAGAGAAAGGACACTGAGGTACCTCAGCCTAGTGGTCATATAGATAATGTTGCATATGAGGTTGTCTATGAGGAGATGGATGATAGTTTGGAAAGGGATGCCACTACTGCTACTAGCTTAGATGCAGAGCAGGATAGGGGTAACATCAATAAGACCCAATCCAAGGAAACACTTAATGAACCAAGTTCTTTAGGAACTAGTTCAAGTAGTCGTCCCAAGCGTCAAAAACCATGGGGGATACAATTGCTTAGTCTAGGTCTAAGAATGTATCTAAACATTCTAATGATCCACTGGTCGTAAGAGGTAACACACTTCAAAGTGATGAGGATAGTCTAAAACTAAAGGAATTAATGGAATTATATTCTAACTTACAAAATAGAGTTATTGATCTGGAGAAAACTAAGACCTCTCAAGCTCAGGAGATTATAAGTTTAAAAAGGAGGGTCAAGATATTAGAAAAGAAAAATAGGTCAAGAACTCATGGGCTTAAAAGATTATACAAGGTTGGTTTATCTAGAAGAGTGGAATCCTCTGAAGATGAAGGTTTGGGTGAGGAGGATGCATCCAAACAGGGGAGGATAGCTGATATTGATGCTGATGCAGGAATTAACTTAGTTAGTACTCATTTTGATGCTGATACAGATATGTTTAGAGTACAAGACTTAGTTGGTGATGAGGTGGTTGTTGAAAGTGAAGTTGTTGTTAAAGTTGCCAGTACAATTCCAGTTAGTGTTGCTACAACTACAACAACTGTTATAACTAATGATGAGATTACTTTGGCTAAAGCACTTGCTGAATTAAAAAGTGCTAAACTACCAACAATAATTGCTGTTACAATAATTACAGTTGTGAGCATATGACCCAGAGAAAAAGTGCTTGTTATTCATGAACAGGAGCAAGCACCTACACCAACAGTTTCTTTACAACAACCATCACAACTCAATGTTCAAGATAAAGGTAAAGGTAAAATGGTTGAACCAGAACCTGTGAAGAAATATGAAGAACTTGCCTTCAAGCTATAAGCTAAAGAAGAAGAAGAAGAAGAAGAAAGGCTTGCCAGAGAAAAAGCTTAACAAATTGAATTAGCCAACATTGTTTTATGGGATAATGTGCAAGCAATGATAGATGTGGATTATCAAATGGCTCAACAAATGCAAGAAAAAGAACAAGAGAAGTTAAGTATTGAAGAGAAGTCCAAGTTGTTTATACAACTCTTAGAAGCAAGAAAGAAACACTTTGCAGCAATAAGAGCAAAAGAAAAGAGGAACAAACTACCAACTAAAGCTCAAAAGAGAAATGCAATGTCTACTTATCTAAAAAACATGGCTGGATACAAGGATAATCAGTTGAAGAACAAAAGCTTTGATGATATTCAGAAGTTATTTAACAAAGTTATGAAAAGGGTTAACACATTTGTAGATATGGATACAGAATTGGTGGAAGGTAGTAAAGTAAGAGCTGAAGCAGAGATAGCATAAGAGAGCAGTTCAAAGAGAGCAGGCACTGAGCTGGAACAAGAAAGTATTAAGAAGCAAAAGGTGGATGGGGATAAAGAAACATCAGAGCTTCAAAGACTAACAGAAATTGGTCTTGATAAAGAGGAAGTAGCAATTGATGCTATTCATTTGGCAACTAAGCTTCCAAGCATTATTGACTACAA